>JANHGN010008805.1:0-17907 GCA_024605025.1 Megaceryle maxima | reverse complement strand
AAAAAAAAAAAAAAAAAAAAAAAAAAAAGTAAAATAAAAAATGACAGGTTTGAATTTGAAGTTGGCCTGAATTGCTTTGTTTTGATTAAAGCAAATGATAACTGGTTACTGGACAGAAGAAATCTGAGAGCGATGAGGGACTGAGGGCTTTCGGCAGCATATGACACAGGTAGCAACTGTCTTCCCATTTCTAACTATCAGGCATTATGAAAATGTTGCTTAACCCCCCCAATATAGCAGTGCCTCTCATTTACTTCACTGGGAATCCAAACTGCCCAGCCATTTGCAAGATCTGATAAAGGGTGACATATTTCCCTCCCTTTAACCACCCCCTATTCTTCCCCCCCCTCTTCTCTTTCCTGGAAAAACGAACATGCACAGAGATACTGCTCAGAAATGAGCCCTCAGCAGTTTAACTGGAAAAAACCCAACAACCAAAGCCCACTCTAGTGTTTATACCTGTGCCCTCTGGCAAAGTTTCTACTGGCTAGAGGTGTGAGTAAGATGCTGTGAGCAATCTAATTGCTCCCTGCAGGTCCTTGCTCTTGGACACAGCTCTCAGGACAGCTGAGATTTCACCTTCTGGACACACAGAAATCTCCCAGGGCTTTAGGTAATTTGCACTGCGTTCTAATACTGGCAACTATATCTTTGGTTAAATTATATTAATATACAGATCTGGGAATTAAAGACTTCACTTCCTCAGCCTTCTCTGACTAGCTAGCTGCTACAAACCCCTTTTCTAAAAACCACAAAATTAAAATCAAATTTGTTACCTGAAGGGCTGCAGTAGAAATTAAAAAGCTTTGTTGCAGCTCTGTGCCCTGTTCTTTTTACCCAGGTGTCACTCGACACATGAGAATCTCAGGATCAGTTTTTCCTCAATTCAACTAACCTTTGCTTAATTATAAATCTTCTATAAAAATGAAATCTGCTTTGTGCTCTCAGCTTCCTCTTTGAAATGGCAGACTGCTATTTTTAAGGTTCAATCCATCCCCCATAGTTTCTTTTTTTTTTTTTTTTCCAAAGACAATATTTCTGTCAACAGCAATGTAACAGTGTTGGGGATTTGGTTGTGGTGTTTTGGTTTTGTTTTTTTCCATGGAAAAATCTGAACTATGCAGTTCTGCTGAATGCTCAATGCTTACAGCTACCCAGCCCCAAGCCAGCAAAGCCTTACTTGAAACATTCAAGTCCACTGCACACACACTGTTGGGCTACTCAATGTTTCACATTAGGATCACACTTAAATTCCTCATGGAACTGCCTCCCCAGCAAGCTCAGAAAAACAGAAACACAGAATGGCAAGAGAGCTGGCCAATACTTCACAAGATTTGGCTTCCTGTAGGGGCAGAGGGTGTTTCCACCCAGCCAGTGGAACATTATTATACAGCTGATAACACTGGAGCTACTGAAGAGGAATACAGACTGTCAAAACCACAGATAGGACAGCAATGCTGTATCCCAGCAAAACCTGGAGTCCCAGTCTTGCCAGCAGGGACACTTGGGTCTCCCCCAGCTGGAGGCATCAGCACAAAGACCAGAAACCTGCAGAAAGTGGGTCTGGACTGGAAAGGGATTTCATCTGAGCGAGACTGCATTTAATATGTACATAAGCACTCAGCAAACCTACCTGTACAATCCATGTAACTTGAGGCAGGTCTAGTCCACGTGCAGCAACATCCTTTAAAATGAATAAGGAAATCACTTTAGTAAAAATGCTGTGAAGATATCAGCAAAGTAAGAACTCTTCTGGGATGGCAATTATGACAGGAATCAACTGGCTGTGGAAGGAGGAATTTTATGTGCCTGGTCTGGGGAAAGATGGATTGAAGGTCAGAAATAATGTTGAGGGCTTAAAACACAGGGAATATAGACTAATTAAAAAAAAAAAAAAACCAAAAAAAACAATCCACTATTACAGTCCAAAATCTGGAGAATATAACACCACCTATTTCAGGAGAGTGGTGTTGAATTATAGGAGTCTGCTACAGTCCCTTTACATTATACCTGAATCACCTCTCTTAACGATAGTGATACCTTTGGCTCTTCATTTCATTCATGAAAACAGATCTGATCGTGGGCATCTACTACCCAAACAGTGAGAGAAGCAGAAGTAAATCTCTGAAGGCAACACTATTTCTGAGCACAGTTTTCTCCACAAGCCTAAGAACTAAAAGCAGGCTGCTTATGATGCAAAGGAAAATGGCCATTAAGAAAGTGGTCAAGGGTACTAGGCCTGGAGCGGAATGGCCAAAGATGCTCTGATCTCCACCTACAAAAAATTAGTTATTTCCTTGGTGATGGTCTGAAGTTGAGGAGCAGGCGACTCACAGGTCACCTGGCCCTACGATAAAAAGCCAAGAAACAATTTGGCAGAATCTGCAGGAAGCTGGAGTACAGCTTGAGGAGATAGGACTTAGCTATCCCTCACATTTCCACCAGTCTGACTTTGATTTGGAGAAACAAAACTCAGCCCCAAAGAAAAGAGTCTGAAGCTGCCATCAGGAGCATTATTTGCTGTGCCAGCTGGTGAGAAAAGCCATCAACTTGGGAGAAGGACTCAAGTGAGACCCTTCAGCTACCCACAGTCAGTATAGCTCAAAAACCCATACCCTTTTAAAGGGAAAAGAGAGCTTAAATACTGTTCAAAATGGAGAGAGAGTGCAAACACGTTTCCATCTCCCTTCTTGATTTTCTGTTCATTAGTAATGTCCTCACATACTCTTTGGATTTTACATTCACCGCGCGCAATAACAGAGCAGGTGTGCAGCTTTAACTCTGTTAGGAAATGTTTTGGAACACATGTATCTTTTAGCTAGTTGCAAAATAGAATATATTAAGAACGTAAGCAGGAGCTTAATGCACTAAAAATGTGTCAGCCACCCACCGAAGTGTTTTCATGCAACTCCCACACACGTTAAAAGACGAGGAAGCTGATGTTTTGGCAGCAAAGGCCCTCCCGTAAGCACCAGCCAGGTTGCTTTGTGGCTCCAACTGCAGTAAAAGAGGAGACACTTTCCACAGCGCCCACTCTGAAAAAATACACACTTGAGCTCCAACACACTCATTAAGAAACGACTTGTTCCCAGAGTCAGAATGAACAGATGTACAAAAAGCCATTTAAAGGAGGCTGGAGAAAATAAATCAAGAGAAGTCAGGGAACGTGTACAGCAGTTACCAGGATAACAAGATGATAAACTCTACAGCACAATCAGACAGGAGGGCTGCTGTCTGATTCTGATCTGGCTGGCTCTCTAACAGATTTCCACACTGACAACTCTCTGGTTTTTTTCCTATATTGTGCTCTCCTCACACCCACTTGTCTAGGAAAGGTTGGGTTTGGTGAGAGGGCTCTGACCTTGGGCCAGTTTACCCCAAAGAAACACCTAGCCAAGCTGCGGTTGGGAGCAGGCTCCAACACAGGGAGGAGAAGCAGACAGCAGGGGCGAGATTCTTTCCCTCTCATCCATCAGGATTCTGTCTCTCATCTTCTAAAATACCTTTTTGCAACACCTCTGGCTAGGAGACTACTGCTGCAGACAGCCTTGCTCCCGTGTGCACTTGCCAAAGCACGCAGGCCAGGTGAAAATGTTAACCAAAAGCCTAATAAATAGCCAGAGACAACATTTTAGGAGAAGGCTCTCTCCCATCATCAGCCTTGTGTTCACTCTTGCTTTCACAATGCCACCAACTCCACTCAGCTGTTACTGACACGTAGCAGCAGCTATTCTCCCGGTGTTTAACTTGGCTTTCTTTCAGAAGTGTCTTGGGATTTACTGGTAATTGGAGTGTTTTGCAAACTCTCTAAGATTCCAGTATCAGTCCACCTGCGTCTCCTGTAGCTCCTTTTCCTCAAAGACCCCAGCAGACAGCAAGGTAGACCTTGAATTAAAAGTTCGAGTTGATTTGTTTTCCTCTGCTGGCAGAATCCACAAGTTTCCTGCTTCTCAGATCTTTAGAAAAATACTTGTGGGTCACCTTACCAAGAAAGGGAATGCAACTCAAGCAACGATTACCTACTTTTGCTAGCATTACACTAACTCCTCACACAGAAGCACTAACCTGCTGGCAGTGCTCTTTCAGGAAGCCCAACAGATTTCCCATGTACTGCTCTCCCTTCTCGTCCACTGCCCCAGGCAGCATTCCCCTTCCATGCATGACCTCACACCACCATCCCTTACTAACAGGCAAATCAAGACTCTGACACCTCAGCAGGTCACCACTGATTCCCTCCAATGGGCAATGGAAGGGAGAATTAAGTGACCATCTCACAGGAGAAAGGAGAAATAACCTACCCCAGTGCAATGTTAAAGAAATCCCAGATGCCAAGCAAACACAATAATAACGTGAAGCCTTAACCACGTTCATGCCCCAATCCCAGCTGCAAACCACAGGAAGACACGATATCAAGGTCCAATCCACCCGAGGACCTCCAGAAACACTGAAATTACTGCTTCTAACAATCTCTGCTGCCAGCCTGTGCTGCTGGTGGTGGTGTACAGAGGGTGGGTGCAAGGGAACGAACGGAGGGCAGAAAGGCCAGACCACCAGCGAGGCGTATCGCTGCGGAAGATCGGAACCAACACGGCCACACAAGTTCTGCAGGGGCCTTGGTTCGCTCAGTCCCTCTCACACAATCTAATTAGGGCAAAGGAAATTGCTAAAGTTGCTTTTGAAAGACACTCAATGGTGAGGTCTTGAAGGCCCTGAGCTTGACAATTGGCTGCCTACATGAGGCCTAGAAGTACAGATGGAAGGCAGCTTGCTCAGGTGCCAGGCTGTCAGTTGGATTAAAATGACTCATTTATTTACCAAAGAACCTCACAAAGTGCTTTAGCTAACAGGCAGAGAGGGCCTAACGGCTCTCCAAGCTGGGGAAGAAGCTCTCGCGCCTTCCCGGCCTGCCAAAAGTCATTACTGCCGAGTGTGGAAAGCCATCAGCAGGGTAGAGACCCCCGTCGGCAGGGTGACAGATTGGGCTGCGTAATCAGAGGAGGAAGGAGAGAGCACAGAAGCTGTCAGAGGCGAAAGCTCTTGGCTGGGGCCGCCAGAAAACTGGCAAGATGAGTTAGCGTGACTGAGTAAACAGCAAACAATCTCCAAATGATCTTTCCTCTCCCTGGAAGAGATGAACTTGTTTAAAAGGCACATCCCAAAGGAAGCTGCAAAGAACTTCAGTGAAGGAGAGAGAAATAAATCTGGATGAGACCCTCTGAGATACACAGCCCTTCTTTATTTTCTTGTCTGCCAGCTCATATTGTCTGGCAAAAATATTTTATGGACTATATTAATATACATATGACATAGAGCAAATTAATAAAAGGAACAGCAGGTCCCATTGCTTACTAGAGCGGAAAGATGGGTGGAGAACATGGCATAAGGGACGAGGGAAGGACGACAATACTATTTGTGTTGCTCTTTTGTGAGCCAGGTTTCAAAATTTTGCGGGTATAAAATGTGATTTCGCAGCAAAAAGAACAGAAACATCTTTCTGTAAAAGATTTTTGCTGATATGAAGAAAAGTGACAGAAAAAGCAATGCCCTGAGAGGCAGGAGGTGGTCACAGTGCCTGGCTGCCCTTTGGACATCTGCGTTGGGGAGGCACCTGTAATGTGGGACTAGTGCAAAGTGTATCTCTATATTAAGGTGTCCATATGGTCCCCATTACTGTGGTAACAGGCCACCTCCTGGTTTCAATGCATTCGTCCTCCCAACATCTCTGTACGATGGAGCAGCGAGCGCTACTATCCCCATTTTACAGATGGGGAGCTGAAGCACAGAGAGATTTTGGACTCGGGCACACAACTTACTGTGCTTAACGTGCTAACCACGCGCCAGCTGAGCCACGGTAACTGTAACCATCAGGATTTGCATCCCTGCCTTGGAGCAAATGCAAAGTAGTTTAGATCGAAATGAAGGAGGGTTATGACAAATGCATTACCTTACACTACCCTCTTCATGGCAATCTGGGTTAATTCACATCACCTCCCCTCTATGGCAGGTCAGAACAAACACACAACTGTGGCTGCTCAGATGACATGTGGCTACTCGCCTTGTCTTCACAATTCCACATCCACCTGTATGGAGTCTGCGGCACAGCAGGAAATCAAACATCTCCAGCGTCTCACAAGCAGGATCCCATCCACTGGGAATTCTTTACTCAACTTCTTCTTCCTACCTTGGCAACAGCTCTACGGTTCCTGGCAGGTTTTTCCCTCCACAGGCTGCATTTCCCCTTTGAACAGTCTCACCTGGGAACTGATATCCCAGCAATTACAATGATTCTGTTTTCTCTTTGTCTAAAATTGAGCATTTGCTTTCTTTCCAAACTCACTAAACTGAAATTCAGTAACAAGACATGTCCCTGAAATTTCTCAGTTACTGACAGCACGCACAAAGGGTAACAAAGTTCAGTTATTTATTACTTAGAATTTACCAAACACTTTCTATCTTCAAAACAATCTACATCACTGAATGATTTGAGCTTTGCTATCTCTCCCCAGTTAAGACACTTAAGTATTACCTCCATATACAGGGAAACCAAGTCACACTTAAGCATTGCAAAGATGCATTTTGACCTTGATGAGGCCACTGAAAGGTTGTACACACAGGTTGTATTCTGAAAGCAGGACCAAGACTACCACGTAACCAGTACAATATATAATTTGTCAATGCTAAATCAAACACTTCTATAGACATGGCAGTCCTAGTTTGAACTGCAGGTATAAAAATAAGGTAAAATCCAGCCCCCCTCTCCAAAAAAAAAAAAAAAAATCGCAACTAGCTTCCTTTAAGAACAATGTGCCACAAGAACAGGAGTCATTTCAGAGCTGGAGAGGGTTTCTCAGCTCTAATTACTCCCGATCGCTGTAATTTACAAGTTTGCGGTGGGTAGAAATCGCCAAGATTCACACATTTTCAGATCAACAGCTGCCACTATTAGAGAGCAAATCGTGCAGCCTTCTGCACCACTGCAGCAGGCTAGCTGTGGCACCGACAGGTCAGAAACGAGAAGAGGAAGGTGCCACCACAACACAAGGGTGCCAACAAACTTCACTAGAGGACAAGAATTTCTCCCTCGGCACCCCTGAAGGGAACTTGAAGGGCAAAGCATGGAGAGCTGCAGAGTGTGTGCATTTCTAATGACACTGCTCTCTGGATGGGCTTCCCTTCCATCCCTGCAGGTTTTGTTTTTAACCTTGGGGTAGTCATTACGATGGGAAATGCCACATTACATCCGATTTATCTGGAAGTTATGGGGCATGCTACAAATTAGCACTGCGTTCTACTGACTGCACGTAGAGGGCAAGGTTCCAGCTTCAAACAAACAAGATTTCTCCAAACATAAGACCATGCAAAACATTTAGAAGCCTCTTGTACAAGATGCACATTTTTTTTCCTCTATATGGCACCTTGCAGCAAAAGAACAGTTTGCAAAGAGGGCACAACTTATTCAAGATGTAGAAAAAGGAGATGACTTTCCTCAAGGTCAGACAGCAAACTGGAATCAGAGCTCAGTGCCAAATCCTCTGTTGTACTGTTAGATATCAGACAGGCCCATTAGCATGGAACTGCAAAGGGACTCTTAAGTTACTTACGGTGCAAAGCAGGATGCCAGTCCTGGATTTTAGGAATTCCTGGAAAACCTCTGTTCTTTCCTAGAGGATTGAAACAGGAAAAATGAGAAGAGTGTTTACGCACATTACAAACAAACATAAATCAAATCAGCTAATGTATCAGCTTAACCATTATGCCTCCTTCACCGTATCAGGTGAAACTTCAAAAGCAAAAGGAATTAGTGAGTTTTAGTCAGACCCTTCCAGCAAATGGAAAAAAATTCTATGGCATACAAGTGTAGTCCCAGGTAGGAAGGTACAGCATCTTCCACGCCCGAACGCATTTGGTCAAATCAAAGCAGCCAACACCTCCATGGTTTGCACAGAAACATGGCCTGGGTATGTCAAAAAGCAGTAACTGTTTGTCATGGAGAAGAGATCCACAAAAGCTTTGGCAGCAGCAACGGAAGAACGGGTACTTTATGGGCAACGCAGGCTCTTGTGACACAAGAAAAAGCTGGACATCGTAACTGCTGTCTGTCCAGTCACACGAGGGGCAGGATAAGCCCATTTTGTTGACACAGTGATACAGTCACATCACAAGAGATCAGCCTCATCATGTGCCCAGTGGGGCGTGAAGAGAGTCACTGGCCTGCCTGGGTAATTATTACGTATCGGGGATGCTCAGCTGCAGTTGCTCACGTGAACCGTTGTGGGGTTAAGTCTTCAAAGTAACAGGGCAGGAGAGATGAGACCTTGGCCAGAAAGCCCTGCCCAGGGGGGCAAGGAGGCAGGACTCCTGAGCACTGCAGGCAGCTGCTGCAGAGCTCCCAGGGCACCCTCCCATGGCCTTCCCATAAGAAAAGGCCTTGTGCTGGTGAGGGCTACCAACAGGGCTGCTGGCACTGGGGTGGAGGTTATTCCTTCCCACAAATGTCAGAGGCAGGTGCTTCCCAGCCTTGTCCTCATCACTTCTCTGCATCAGCAGAATTCCTGAAGCTCCCACTTCTAACATGAGCTCAGGCTCCCAGGCAGGGCTGTCCACAGCCCCCAGACTGCCTTGCCAGCAGTCTCTGAGCCCCACAGCTGCAGGAACCCACCAGTACAGCTTTTCACTTGTCTTCAAAAGCCTGCTTTGTCAGTCCTAAAGCCTTCCTAAGCACATTCCAGTTACTTTGACTACTTCAAGGTGTGGTTCTTTCTTGATAAAAGCAACAGAAACTGCTTCTCCAGCTCATCACACACTATATCACAATGGTATCTGCTCTCATACAAGACAATCCCTGAGCATTAGTAACTGAAGGCCTCGGTAGCATTTGGTCTTCACTTGCCAGAAGCACCTATCTACCTCCACTCCCTCTCCTTAGCTCTGGGAAACCATCACACATTTACATTCCCTTGATCTGATTCCATTTACTCTTTTTATTTTTCAGGTCTCAGGCTGTCTCTGGCTTTGAAAACACCATACCCATTTCCCTTCTGTCCCTTTTACTTCCTCCTTCCAAAATACCCACGTTTCAAGCCTTCCTCCTCAGAGAGTTCTAGTTAAGAGTTAAGTGCATGTCCTCTTATGTTGGTGATACAGAAGAAATCTTACATAATTGACTCCCAGCCGGAGGCACAGTCCTAGGAAAGAAGGGAAATTTGGGCCTTGCTGACACACTGAACCCTCTGCTGACAAAAATTAAAGAAGAGAGCACGCTGTATCTTGTTGACAATGACAGCAGCCGTGCTCAGCAGTACCATATGGGATCCACAATTTAGCTCCATTAATGCTCTTAATTTGAAGACATCAAGCACTAATTACACACTGGGTACTAAAAAGGCAAAACCCTTCCCCTGATGCCAGCTACTTAGTGGTGTTCTGTTGGCTTAACAGCTGGTCAGGGTAGAGTTGGGCCAGACCAGGCCTGCTCACTTGCTCAGGCAGGCAGGTTGAGGAAAGGCCAGACTGCAGGGACAGCAAAGCACATGTTTCTGGTCTCCACAGGATGGGAATGAGTGAGAAAAACAATGGCTCTTCACCTCTTGCTTCATCAGAAGAACTCTATTCATTTACCATCTCTGCTACAGAGCTCAGAGTAGAGCGGTAACTCTCTCCATCACAGACCAAGGGCAGGATCAGTTGAACTTTCAAGGGAGGTCCCTCAGCTATTGAGAGCAAAGCTGCAGTGACAGTTCATTTGACACTTCTGGCCTCTCAGCCCTCTGTAGCAAGCTCCAATCTCATCACTCAGGCTTATCTGGCTAAAACCTAGACCTGTTTTGGGGTAATCACCGTTATATTGCTATTATTCCATCCCAGGGAAAAGAGCAGTCTGTCAAGACACTGTTCTTCAAAATCAAAGCCACCCTGCTCCATTCTCATCTAATGGGGGCAACTTATTGGGTAGTAAAGTTTTGGGGCTTAGACGAGGCTTTCCTTTGGCATTAAAGCCTGTCTTGACTAAATGAGAGAGAATCATGGATACGTAAACGGTGTAAGTGCACCCATTGGGAATACAGAACGGCTGCCTCAGCTTGCTGAAATAACTCTTGCCTTTTCAGCTGTGTTTTTCAGATATAGCTACCAAGGTACTTTCCAGAAGTGGGACAATATTCTTATTCTCATTAGCAGATGGGAGAGTGAGGCCCCTAGAGGTGAAATGACTCTCTGTCCTCTCTTCTGCCCTCCTCCCCAAAATAACCACATAATAAATCACAGGAAATAAGGAATGAAACAATGTACCCTGACATTCTGAGAATGCTTACTTCCTGTTCCATGTTGCCGTGCAGTCGTAGAAACTGTATGCCCCCAGAGGAGACAGATGAATGTTCATGTTGCTCTGACTTGAGACCTCCTGAAAGGACCTTTAGGAGGAGCTCATAGTGGAATTCCACTTGCTCACAGCTGGAGAAAAAGATGATCATCTTGTGGTGTTTTTCAAACTGCAAGAAAACCAGGAAATTTGAACATGACCATTTCCTCAGGGTTCTCCCAATTCCCTGATCATTCTAAGATCTAGGTGGCTTTCACTGCAGGACACAGGATTATCTGGAAAGGATTACAGAGTTTAACACCAGATACTGAGCCCACAAAAGACGTATGAGTAAAAACTGCACAGGTATCTCACTGCCAGCATAGGAGACACAAGTGCACCTCAGCTCTCTCCCTGTACACCATGTGCACTTCAAAGCCCTAGAGCTAATCCATGCTCTCCTTGACAGAGTAACAGATAAAGGAGTTGGAAAGGGCAAAAGGCTACTTAGCAATATAAATGCAAACAGAGCCTCACCTTGCATTTCTCGAGGATAAAAGTGGCTAACGTGACAAGCCTCAATTTGCTGGGGACCATCATGACATACTGCTTGAGCTTCTCTGGAACAGCAAAGTTTTCCTGGTTCATGCAGTTTGATGAATTATTGGCTTGTGTCTCCATTTGTGATGTTGGTTTGAGTGTTTTCTGGGTTTCATCTGCTATGGAAATGCTGATGGGATCATTCAAACTGATATCAGCCAGCCGTGTGACTCCTAAACCAAAGAAAATGAAAAAATACATGAGGTCCGGTCTGGGGTGCTGCTGGGGAGGGTGATGAATTATTCACATATAAAACATCCAACTAACACAATTCCAGTGAAAAGCAGTGAAAGGGAAGGAACTAATGAGCTGTGCCTCAGACACTGACAGAACACCTCCATAAACTTCAGACTTTTCAGGGGTTGGCTGTGGAGTCCACCAAAAGCATCACAAGACACTACTCCAGCCAACTGTGCTACATTATATAAATGTCTTGACCAGATAGACAGCATTTGTCAGTCCTGTTTTTTAACTGTTTGTGCAGAAAAAAACCCAACCCCAACAGATCTTCACTCTATCAAGAGTGCAGGAATCACAAGGCCTGGCTCAATTCCTGCCTCAGCAACTGACTTCTCTTGTGATACTGAGCAAATCACACAACAGCCAGCCTGTCCTGTCATTAGCTTTTTGCCTTAATTCTGTATTTGCAAAGCAAGCAAACAAACCGTTGCTTCCCAGGTTTGTGGTGACTTTGCTCTGGCATTTGTGAGACATATGTAGGCATCACATATGTATATACACTGACAGAAATAACAGTAACAAAGGACAAGTGTCACAGGCCCAAATAAATCAGCAGGCATTATTCCACTTCTGCAAAGGGCTTCAGATAGGACTGTAATATAATCAGAGTCAACCAACTATTTTGCAGTTGCCTATGCATTATTCAGCTACAGGAGACACCATCTGTCTACAACCCACCTTCCGTGAGGGTGGCTGAGAGCAGGACATTCTGACGTGTCTCCCTCTCTGCATTTAAAGCATTGAGTATCACAGCTACATCCTTCTCAAAGCCCAGGTCCAGGATCCTATAAAAACAGCAGAGGTGATGAAAGATGCTGTAGGAAGGAATGAGGAGAAAGTTTTAATGCTAATTCCAATTAGGAATAGGGGAAGTGCTAGAGCTGATCAGATCTTTGACCCATGTAACTTCACATTTCATCTGCAAGTTTTGCCAGACAGAAGTCAGAAGACACCGAGAGCATCTCTGCAATGAATAATTGTACAATAATCTGTCCAAAGGGGACATTTCTTCCTAACCCCAGACATCGGGTATTTGGCTGAGGCCGCTGAGCACAAATAGTTTATGATCACATAGGTGCTCTCTCTTAATTTTTAAAAAGTATTTAGTGAATGATGATGCAGATTATTTTCCACACCTAAACAATTTAGAAGATTACCTGTCTGCTTCATCAATAATCAGCCATTGAGTGCGACGGAAATGAATACATTCTGTGGACTTGATGTGATCAACCAGGCGACCAGGAGTTGAAATGAGGACATTTATGCCTTTACGTAATCTGTTTAGATAAAAAAAACCCCAGACAATAAAACAAGCAAAACAAACAAAAGCAACCCAACCAAAAACCCAAACAAACAAAACCGAAACAACCAAAGAAACCAAGAGAAAGGAACAATAAAAAAAATAAAGAAAACATACAGGCTAGAAGTAACTCTGGAATAGGAATCCAAACTGAGGAACTGAATGTACAGAGGAAGAAATCATGGCCACGGTAACATTTGCATGGACAGAGCTTTCCCACAGATTAAAACCGAAATTTCTTACACAGCTACATTTTGTCCTTGATCATCATACTCATGAGGCATACTCAGTGACAAGGACTGGACAGAAAGAAATATTAATAATATTAAAAATGTAAAAAATATAAACCACCCAACCTCAGTTTTCTAATCGAGTATTTTTTTTACTGTCAAGAGTAAACTTCTTTTTGTGTATGCTTATACAGACAGAAATGAAAATTCCATTTCGGATTACCAGCTTACAATTCAATTCTCAAAAAGGGAAAAGAAAGACATTTTTAACACCAGGAAATCTCTTCTCCAGAAAGCAATTTCCCCCATAACAAATACTGTAGACAGCACTCGGTAGTAAGCAAATATGGGTGTTTGTCAGAAGAAGAAAAAAATATATACTGATACAAGAGATCATCATCTCAGAAGGCTCATCAACATTTTAGAAATGGATCCAACTGGGGGAAGGGAATACTGCCTGCTGGCCCAGTCACTGTGTCTGTGCAAGCTGTGGGGATCACAGCTTGACCCAAACTCACAATCCTCTCTCCCAGTATGAAAAGCACTCTTAAGAAGAGTAACACTGGAAAGCAGAAGAACCCAAAATACAATTTAAGAAGTTGGCTTCCTACCTGGCTTTTTCTGATTTTCTCTTTTCTCCTCCCATCAGCACTCCAGGCACAATCCAGGCAAATGGCTACAGAAAGGAAAACCAAGACCAATATGGATTCTTCTTAATAGACAGAGCCTAATCCAAAAATGTTGTCGGCAAAAAGAGAAGACTGGGGCTGGCAGCAGCATGCATCTGCTCTGATCTAACAGATAGTCTACATGCACTCTCTCACCCACAGCTACTTATCAATGACACCTTTAGTTCCAGCCATGTAACTTGCTTCCCACATCGCCTAGGATGATAGAAACGCAATCATTTTTGCACCACTTCCAATCACATAGTAGTATTTCTTTTCCTCCTCCTTATGTAGCTGAAATGTTCAAAGACCAGCTACAAAGCTATTTCTTCATCTTGCCTTTAAGCAGTATCTTCCTGTGGCCTTAGAAAATGTAATAAAAACACAGGATCTATAAAGTTTATATATACATACACAGACCTACAGGCACGCAGCCACCGTGTCTGTGAACGTTAAATGTCTCAGTGATATCTGCAGGAGTTTTTGTTGCTTAGTTTAATGAGATCCACTCGTTCACTGAATCCAGTATTGCCCAATATTGGCAGGGGAGATAATCAAAGCACAGCACTGCCTTTGCCTCACTCGAGAGGCGATGCAGGACAGAAGCAGAGCACAGCTTGTAAGGACTGCACAAATGCGTGATGGGTAAATAGGCTTAAGTTTGCAGGGGTCACTGCTTGCCAGAAAGGCTCCAACAAAATAGCTTCTACAAAAAGAGTTTCTTTTTAAAGTTTAAAATAAGGAAGCTGTCTAAGCAAGAGCCAGACAATATAATCTTAGCAGCTGGCATTAGAGTAATTGCATCAGAAGCAGCTCAACCAGCCTTTTCTTACTGATTACATCACCATATTACACCCTCCAGTCATCCATCCCTTCCAAGGCTCAGTCAGACCATGATCTAAATCTTCTGCTTTGGGTCACTAGGACAATTTGTACTGGACTTGATAGTTACTACACATTATATGTAACAAAAAAACCCCAACAAACTAAAGGGGCTCAGTCCAGACTTCATCCTTGGAAGGACATCAAAAGTCCACTCATAGTAATTTCTAATTACTGTGGAAGAAGACTGAAGTTCTTTAAATCTCAGCATGACACAACAAAGTCTTACTTGGTAATTTCAGGACTAAAGAGGCCTAGGACAGTGCCTTATTTCAAAGGAAAAACAGAAGATGGGGTGGGAATATGGGTCAGATAACAGTAAGATACTCTGCCCCAATGGAAAGTACTATCATTAAAAGCTTTCTAATTTCTCCGGTCATTCAATTGGCAAAGCAATTCACCAAGTTCTACTCCCCATCTGAAACCCATCTGTCTTGCATTAGTTTCAGTCAAACAGTACTGGTCACTGTGAGAGTTTCCATTCATAACCTGGACTGAAACGATGGCAGATACTTCTCAGAACAAAATGCTGTGAAAATCAACTGCACTTCTTATGGCAACTAAGGTGCCATAATTAACCACTTAATTGCTCACTTAATAGTTTAAAACATGCCACAGGGAAAATCACAGGCTTAAAGACAAATGGATTTTTCTTTAAGGATCTTGCCAGATGCTAGATTTCCTTAAACATCCAGTTGAATTCACAGAAGCTGAAGCATCTTAAAGCAAGAGGATCGAGGAATAAGAACAACACAGACCACTGAGTTCTTACCTTAAGTAGTTTCTGCATCGTATCAAAACTTTGGAGAGCAAGCTATGGAAATCACAAAAAGAAAGTGAGCTCTGAAAAAGTCCTTGGACTACAAAAATGGACTACGAGCCCCTTTGGCTCAAAAATCTAGTTATGTATGTCATCAGAATTCTAAATACACCCTTAATTTTTCTTTTAGAAGCTGCTTATTATTTTATTCTCTTCCATAATCCTTCTTTTATTATATTTGGACCTGTTCAAAAACCTTTCTATTAGTTCAGCTCCACAAGCCAGCTCTCAGGACAAGACAGACTTCTGCTAGCTTCTGTAAATGCCCCAGGGAGAAAACCAGCTGAAGTCACAGAAGATTTTGCTCCTCTGGATGAGTAAAGGAGAAAATGGCACAATTTCTGGAAGAAAACCACTATGAAAAGGAAACACACCCAGAGGTGAGTTATCTTCTGGCAGTCAGGGCAGGCCACATTATTCCATCCCACACAGCGATCATACCGCTGGATCCCTCTACCTCTCCATTTCCCAGCCAGTAGAACAGAGATGGGAGGCACAAACCTCTTGCACACCTCAAGGTCTTGTCAGTAGGAAGTATTTAGTCGGGTTTCATGTGCTGCCTGACAGCAATTTCTGCTGTGGCAACGAAGATGACCGAGAAAGGCAATGGTGCCAGCCCGACTCATTCATGGAATGAGTCTGTGAGCAGGGCTTACTTATAGGAGTAAAACTATTTTAAATGCTCTGACTGTACATGCCACATACTATTATTTGCCAAGCTCTCAAGAAAGGCCATTGCTTTCAATAAAAAGTAATTCCAACTGTAATTACAAGCTATTTTCATAATTATTCTCAATGGCAGCCCTTTAAACAAGCCTACAGTTTCCTACACGCTTAGTATTCACACAGCATCCTAGAGAGGCAGTAAGTTTGCTGCTGTAAAAATTTAAATAGCTTCAGAGCTTTCTCCTTTCACGGAACCGAGCTGAGATATTGCACCATAGGTTGCATAAAATATTGGGCCCCAAACTAGATGCCTGCAATCAATTCTCCACAGGGAAGTTATTATCATTTGACACTGGGGGGAAAAAAAAAAAAAAAGGAAAAAAAAAAAAAGCTCAATACCCTCTTCTGAAATTGCCTTTGCAATTGCAAATAATATAAATCAGATAGAGAGTTTGGTGAGGAAAACAACTCTTGGAAGGCTCATCTTCAGCATTCACTTATGGATTTGAAAAAAGGGCTTTAAAAATGAAACGTCTGTATAAACCTACACATTTGCAAAGCTGATTTCATTGGTTTTACTGACTTGCCCTGTGTGAGCTAGACAAGCTTCTCCCTCTTGTGCAGTGAGCTAGAGAGTTTCTCCAGCTGTCGCGATTATTTCCAACTGGATGAGAAAAACGTACGAGATTCCTTCTTTCTTACTTTGGTAGGGCACTGAACAAAAATGACAACACACACCCAGAGAACAAATACACTTTCTGTGAGGGCAAGATCTGAGCAAAAGGACAGACGACGTTTCCCAAGGCCATCCCTGGTGGAGCCAGATTTGCACACTAAAAATCAGTGTTCAAATAGTCCAATTCACAGAATCAGAAAGAAAACAGGCCACGTACCTCTCGCGTCGGGACTAATACGAGTGCGTAAGGCCCATCACTGCGCTGCAAACAGAAGACAAAAGGTCTGCTAAGGAGAATGTAGTACTGATAGAGCACTTCCACATCCAACTGCTCTTAGCCAACAAAGCGATTCTGAAGGGGTTTAGTGCAAGTTTGTACTCAACAGTTTGGGATATTCCCCCCTTGCAAGTTATTAAAAAAAAAAACAAAACAAAACAAAACCAAGCAACAAAACAACAATCTTTCAAGTATCAATACTATACTGCCTTCTCTTTTCTGCTTGGAAGCCTCTTCAGTCATACCCAACATTTTAGTCCTTACACATATTGTTTCACTCCTGTATTTCTGAGTTGCAGAAATAGTCCTATGTTTGATGCACAGCAACAAATTGCAGGTAGCAGCTGCAGAAAGTAACAATCCAGGATGGACTGGAAACATTTCAACCCATAAGAAAAGTCAGGATGATCTCTTTCCATAAAACATAAAACACACAAGAGACAGCAGATCTGCAGCAGCATTTTCTGGCCAACCAGATGATCCAAATTGGGAGCAACTATCAAACCTTGCTCAATGTCCAATATTAGAAACTTATGACTCTTAAAGTCACAGCTGTACCTTTGTTTTCAGTTCTCCCAGCTTCCAGACCATCTTCTGCACTCTACCTTACCCAAATTTGACAATTCAGCCTATTTAAATTTTAGCCTACTCCAGGAAGTAACTGGGAATGTGTAACATGGCTCTTGTATCCACCACATCTCAACAGGAGGATCACATAAGCCACATGCAAAAATAAAGCTGGAAGAGAGACTGCTTGACCTTTGTATCAAGAAGAGACAGTGATGACTACAAGACGAGAGCTGGATTTTTATTAATCTTAATATCAAAAGCAAATATATTTAATTCTGTTGCACCTACCTGTATTTTGGATTCCATTCCTTGCAAAGACTGTACAAGCGGAATCCCATAGGCAAGAGTTTTACCTTTTTAAAAGGGAGAATATTGGAAGATTTTTCCATTAAAAAAAACAAAGCAGCAATTACAATGCTCCAGCAAATTAATTTTCCACTCATCCTGCCATTCTTAGACTGAAGTCAGAGTCCTGAAAAGTTTTAATTAAACAGAAAGTTTCCAAAGTTTCCAGAATGGAAGATTGATGGGCAATTCACCAAAGGGTTAAATTAAAAATAAAAAAAAAAAAAAAAAGAAAAGAGAGAGAGGGAAAAAAAAAAAAAAAGAAAGAAATTAAGAAAGAAACGCGATTGCTGGGGGGATTATGATTTTGTTGTTGTTGTCGTCAGCCTTCTGCTG
>JANHGN010008804.1:1431-29481 GCA_024605025.1 Megaceryle maxima | reverse complement strand
CCACGCTGCTGGGGGTGCAGCCCAGGGTGCCAGTGGCTGCTGTGCTGCCAGCGCACGGGGCTGGCTCAGCTCCAGCTTCTCGCCCCCAGCATTGCCAGGTCCTTCTCTGCAGGGCTCTCTCCATCCCTTCACTGCCCAGCCTGGGATTGTAACTGGTGGTTGCCCCAACCCAGGTGCAGGACCTTGCACTTGGCCTTGTTGAACCTCATGAGGCCCACATCTCCAGCTTGTCCAGGTCCCTCTGGATGGCATCCCTTCCCTCTGGTGTGTTGACCCCACTGCTCAGTTGGTGTCATGTACAAAGTTGCTGGGGGTGCCTTGATCCCACTGTCCATGATGTCGACAATAACGTTAGGCAGTGCGGGTCCCAGTATTGAGCCCCAGGGAGATAAGTTTTTGTATGTATAAAGCTGAATAGAACCCAGACAGTTTCCCCATTAGAGATGCTCTCCGGGGAGCCTGTAAGTCCCTTGTGTACCCAAATCAGGCATGAAACAACCTCTTTATTTTGCTTTTAATGCATTTTTTCAGTGTATCAGCAAAATAACGTTTGCTCAGGCGGTGGCAAACTTCAGACTTTGGAGGACAATCCACCACTACAAGAATAAGATAAGGAAAACAGCCAGGAGGTCTTGGGCAACCTTCTTCTTATCACTTGTTACTTTACTGATGATTGATTCATGGTGTTCCTGCTTCAACATTAAGGAACAAATAGCTCCTAACGAAGCTACTGCAGTATCAACACCTCTAAGTTCAAGAAAAAAAGTTTCTAGGTATCTTCATCTCCCACCAAAAAAAACCCCAAAGCAGCCTTAAATTATGCAGGTATGGTGTTGTTTTTGGTTTTTTTTTTTTTTTTCCATCTCTGTGGCTTAAAATCATTATCATTTATGA
Source organism: Megaceryle maxima (assembly GCA_024605025.1). Taxonomy (NCBI): domain Eukaryota; kingdom Metazoa; phylum Chordata; class Aves; order Coraciiformes; family Cerylidae; genus Megaceryle; species Megaceryle maxima. The sequence goes on along the minus strand of JANHGN010008804.1, from coordinate 28,587 downwards.
CAAGGGTAGGAAATGTAGATTTAATAAGTAAATAAATTGGCTTGGCTTAGGACTGGAGTGATGTGTGCTCCTCCCTGACCCCAAAGCCTGTGACGCACAGTTGGGCTGCCAGACCTCCTTCTGGGTGTATCCACCCAGATTTTTCCTAATTGACTCTTATCAGCTGCTTTTAACCACTAAAATTTTACTACTGACACAATTCTACAATATTTGCTCTTGCAGGTCTTTTATTCTTGACTTTGTGCCCCTCTGTGAGCATCATGATTCAGCCTCAGAAGTCAGCACTGCCCTTCCCCATGCCAGTTTTCCTCTTCTCATCTATCTTGTCATGGGACTTTAGAGCACTTAATCTATGAAATGTTGCATGTGACCCAACATGAGCCATTTGAAGACTAAATTAAATAATTGGAATTAAGTAAATAAAAATGCAATTTTGGCCTCAGAGACAATACTTCAAGGGTGTGTGTCATCACTTTTAGCTGTCAGTTGAGAATTAGACAGCCTGGATTGATCTCCTTTGTCATTTTAGACAATATATCTGGGGTTTTCATCTGTAAACCAGAAAAAGCGTCTCAGAGTTTTGAAAATGTGCATCAGGTGTACATTTTGTACCCAACTTTGCTAACTGATTGCTCTGAATGTGAGTTATATCTGAGTCCCTAAAGCAATCTAACCCTTCTGTAGATTGTGTAGTTGACTTGCACGCCCTTGCAGCAACAGAACATCTCCAGTGACTTATCAGTTGGGTTTTGTTGGGAATAATAAAGGTTATTACAACTGGATCAGCTGCCAGAAAAAACAAAATAACTCACCCAGGGCAACTGGTAAGCAGGATTTTCTAAAGCCATAACCCTGCCTGATAAAGCCTCACTGGAAGGGTTAGACACCAATGTAATTCTCAGCTCTTCATGGGAGGTGGGACATCCTGAGTTCAAATCCTTGCTCTCGAAGATTTCAACAGCTGCCAGAGCTGCTGCTGGAGCACATGGCTTGACAAACCTCACTGAAACATGTCCTGGACAGGATGTTGGGTAATTCTACTGAATTTAGGCTTGTCCAATGGCAGCTTGGAGTTTTCTGACCAGATCTTTCTTCCCAGACAGAATAAGAACTTTGCTACCTACACTGAGCAAGAAGATGGCCAGGCTGCCCTGGCTGCTGGCTGGGTGAGGGGGCCATGTGCTCCTGTTCTGGATGGGAGGTAAGTAAAGTCGCTCAATGCCACAGGAATGTCTCCCCAGCCATGGAGGAGACATGGGAAGGGTTTCTCTGAGGACAGAGACTGGCTTTGGAGCTCTGCTTTTTCCCCTTTTGCAGGTTTGGTCCATATCTACCCCCAAAATGGCCAAGAAGGAGGCAGCAGTGCTCAGCCATGCCACAAAGCATCAGCAGAGCTAAATCCAACATGGAGCCTGGATTTCCATCCATTCAGCAAGTCAGGTGGACACTGGGGGGTCTTGGTGTCCTCCAACCCCTGTGCAACCCTTTTGCCTTATACTGCTGATGCTCCTTAAGAGGCTGAAGGCTCTTTGTAGATCTGGAGGATCCTTCAGCATCCTTCCCCCTGCTTCCTGCAAATCCTTGCTAACAGGGAACACTGGTTCCCTGCAAATCCTTGCAAAGAGGGAACACTGGTTCCCTGCAAATCCTTGCAAACAGGGAACTCAGGTTATGCAACCCTGCAGCCCTTGGTGACTCAGCTGAGCTCACGAGGAAGCAGATGACTTCGCTGGGAGGTGACTCAGGAATGGGTGACATAAGCAAAAAGCTTCTTCCCACCATTGCTGAGACAAAATGAATCCAGATTTGGGTGAGAAGAAATATAGTGAGGGCAGAACCTGCTGGCCCTGTCTGGGCATAGGAAGGCACTGGCAGGTCTATCATTTGCTCCTGTAAATTTTCTGTCCCCTTGCACAGTGACAAAATTGATCCTTGGCTCTAATGCAAGGTGAAATCCTTGGCTAAATTAAACATTAGTACAATTTTCCCATATTTTCTATTGAAATGCTTTCCTTGGTTCCCTTGCTTCAGCCATATTGTCTACCTGGGGTGTCTCATTTGACTTCAAATGAGCACGATCAGCTGTGCCAAGTCTATGATGCATCTAACAAGCTGCCAAACTGCTCTCAGCCAAAGGTGGAAATGTCTGTCTTCATATATGACATGTAAGAGGAGCTAAGATGCAAAACTTATCCTACAATTGGTCTGAGATAGACCTTCATACCTTGAATTCTGGGTTCAGTTTTGGGCCCCTCACTCCAAGAAGGACATTGAAGGGCTGGAGCGTGTCCAGAGAAGGGCAACAGAGCTGGGGAAAAGTCTGGAGCACAAGTGTGGTGAGGAGCGGCTGAGGGACATGGGGTTGTTCAGTCTGGAGAAAGGAGGCTGAGGGGAGACCTTCATGCTCTTAACCACTCCCTGGAAAGAGGTTAGAGCCAGGTGGGGGTCGGTCTGGTCTCCCAAGGAACAAATGATAGGACAAGAGGAAACAGCCTCAAGTTGTGGCAGTGAAGGCTTAGGTTGGACACGAGGAAAAATTTCTTCATTGAAATGGTTGTCAATGCCTGTCCCAGGCTGCCCAGGGTAGTGGTGGAGTCCCTATCCCTGGAGGGGTGTCAACACCATGTAGATGTGGTGCTGAGGGACAAAGTTTGCTGGTGACCTGTCAGCACCTGGGTCAATGGTCGGACTTGATGACCTGAAAGGTCTTTTCCAACCAAAATATTTCTACGATTCTATGATCCAGGTGTGAACATTACTGCTCATTTATTCTGTTTTGCCAGACCTCTCTTGCCACCATTCCCTTCAGTTTTTGGCTGTGGTGCTCTTGGATCCAGAGGTGGACCTCTGTGTTTAGCAGTCCAGGACTGACTTTTTTACTCCCCGACTGACTGATTTTTGAGGCTATAAGAACTTTTTCCGTCTACGCTGTCCTCCAGAAAGAAGACTTTGTCCTCCAGAAAGAAGACTTTGTCCTCATCTCTTTGGGCTGGGCCAGATCTCCAGTGTTGTCCCCAGTTTGATGTGGGGCTGGTTGGGGCTTCAGTAACTGAGAGAGTCCCATATAGACCAGAATGTCCCTCTTACGAAACACCTTACTTCCAGGGAACCTTTCCCATGTGCTTTCTATATGAGGTGTCAGGCAGGTTCAGACACTTTGGGACAGAAGCTGTGGCCTCATTTCCCTTTTGATACACGCCTGACTATGGTCTTGCTCCTGACGAGCTCCTGACGAGCTCCAAGCTCCACGAAATTCAAAAGCAGTGACAAATGCTCAGATCTCAGCTGTTTTCCCTGGGCACCTGACCTTCTTATGCCATTTTTTGCTGAGCTTGTGCTTTTGAGCCGCCTGCTCACAATCTCTGTCTGTCTGTCCTGACTTGTGAGACAAAGCAGGAGGTGACTTCCCCTCTGTGCCCCTCTGCAGTCACAACCCCCAGTCAGATGACAGGTTTGCATCAGAAAAAACAAGGATAGGGACAGCTCTCTTGCTTCAGAAACCTCCAGCTGGCCGCAGAGGAGGAAGTACACTGGAAAGAAGAAGTGAAAGAAAAGCTGGGGCACTGACACATGCCATGAAAATTTGCATCCAGAGCATTTTTCTTTGGGTGCTGGAAAAACCTCCCTTTCATGTTTCTTGCTCTTCTTCAGGACAAGCATGATCATCCTTCCATCAAGAGCAACTTCGACATCCAGACTTGTCCTGGTGTGATCTAGAACAGAACAATTCTGTCCAGAGATTTGACTTCTCAGCCCCATCTCTTCTCAGTCCCTGCCCTGTCTGAAGCTCACAGCAGATGTTCACAGACAGTCTCTGCTTCCAGCAGTGACAACGCTCCATGGTCAGAGTCACTGCCAAGGGCTGGGGGGTGCAGAAAGGCTCCTGCTGATACTGGCTCCTCTGCAGACCAAGGGCACTGCTCAATCTTGGGCACCACGTTTGGGTGCAGAAAGTAAAAGGCTGCACATCTGGGGAAGAGCAGCCAGGACAGGTGACCCCCAACTGTCCAGCAAGGGATCCCATCCCATGTACGGCATATCCAGCATAAAGCTGAGGGAGGGATCACGAGGGTCAAGCTCTTCTTCAAGGCTGGTGTCCCAGGAGGACTCTGTCGCTTCTGCCTTCAATCCCAATCTGTGTGTTCCTGAATCCATTTCCCATCTGCAGTGAGTCCCCAGTGCTGCTCCACAGCATCAGTGGTGATGGTGATATAATTGCTATCAGGGAGGTTGGGTTCATATTGGATTTGTATATATTTAATTTTCTTGTTATTATTTTAATTAAAACTGGCTTAGTTTTCTTTTCCAGCCCATAAGTCTCTCTCCCTTATTCCCTTTCTCTTCTCCTTTGGGAAAGGAGAGGAGTTTATAGGCAGTTTCTGTTGCTCGTCTGGTGGGCCAACCAAGCTCTAACCCATGACCTAACTTTACAAGGAGACCTCTGGGCACAGCTTTTTGGGGGAGTGTTCAACAATTTTGCCTTTCTCTTCAGGTTCAGAAGGTGGCCCTTGTCAAGACAAAAGCCTGAGCAAGGTGGGCATCTGTGCTCTTGGTTGGTGGAGCTTGCTCCTACATGAATCTTCCCTCCTGATACTGGACTGAGAAGCTGCTTTCCCAAAGCAACTGGACAAGAAATGAGGCTGTACTTGCCCTTGTCTATTCAAGGAGACCCACTCCTATCCGTGTCTCTGAATTTATCTTCATCTCTTGGTCTTTCCAGCTTACAACATGAAACAGACATGGTGGGTGGTTTCTTAGGCCAAAATATTTGTCCAGCATTGTGTTTGGGTTTGGTAGGTGATACAGGGATGGAGGCTGTGTCTTGTACATGCAGCATTCAGGTTCAAGGAGATACTGGTTTCTCTACAGAGCCATATCAGCACCCAATTTGCAGAAGAGAAACTGAGGCATAAAAAGTCCATCCCACTCTGAGCCCAGATGGAGAAAGCAGCAGTCCTGGCCCATGGGGAGTTCTGATGCAACCACTTGTCCACTCTGCCTGCACCCTTCTTCTGCCTGCAAAGCTAGAAGGGTTTCTGGCTCCCAACAGGAATGGAAACTTCCCAAGATTCCTTGGAAATGAGTGGGTTTTGGTGCTCCAGTGAAAGGTTATCTCATAGGCACTGTGCCAGGCACTCAGTGACATGTGAGGGTCCGTCACACTCCACTGGCCACTTGGGACCCATTTTCTCCTGGTAACCCTGTTTTTCCCTGTGCTTTGCTTTGTTTATTCATGAGCCTCACGGGGGAAGTGGAAATAGGAGGAGGACTGGTGGGACTGGAAATTGAGGTCAGTCATAAGGTGCTGAGGCAGGAAGGTCAAAGTCCTGGGAGGGTTTTCTGAGGGTCAGTGGCCAGGGACTATGAACTGGGTGACACAGGTACCTAAAAATCAGCGTGGGCCTGTTTTGGATATGGGGGAAACTGGCAGCTTATTTTATTTTTTTTTATTTATTTAGAAAAATTGTGCAGGACAAGGAATCTGATGGGGAGTTTCCCACGGACAGAAAGGATGTCCATGTGAAGACAGACGTGATATGCTGAGCAGGATCCCACTCAGGACCTCTGGGTTTGCTAGATGAGGCCACACCAGAGGGGAAACTAGTCTGGTTCAAGCTGCACTGGATTTTGATGCCATCTCGTGGTCCAGGAAGGCTTTACAAAGGGATTTGTGGAGCATATTTTCTTGTCTAGCGGGAAAACTACAGTTTCAAGCAGCTCCTGCTGCTGCTTCCCAGGGCATTGTGAAAGCTGGCCTTGGCCCTGGCCCCATCACTTTGAACATGCCGCATTCCTGGAGGGAGATTTCCACCATGTAATCCCATGTCTGTTTGGGAATTGCTGTCCTGGGGAGCTGGGCTATCTCATCCCGTCCCATTAAGCTCCTATGGGGGAAATTCACTCACCCCATCATCCCTCCAAGGCAGTGGGGATTGAGGAGCAGGGAGGGTTCATCTCATCTTCAGCCCTAACCCTCTCCAGGTGTGGTCATTGTCCTTTGTTGTTACAAAGCAGACTTGGGTGGTCCTCTCTTCTTTCTGCTCTTCTGTAAATGAAACAAAGGCTGATCAGCTTCAGAGGTGAGGAAAATCTGGAGGTGATGAGATACTGGAGCTGCAGTATCTGTGTCTACAGGAGAGATTAAATCAATGCCCAACCTAATCACAGAATTGTCTTGCTCCAAAGAGACCTTTAAGATCATCCACTCAGCCATTAACCCAGCACTGACAGGTCACCACTAAACCATGTCCCTCTGCACCACATCTACATGCTTTAAATCCCCCCAGGGATGGTGAAATCCTCGCTGCCCTGGGCAGCCTGTTCCAGGCCTTGACAACCCTTGTGGGGAAGAATTTTTTCCTCATGTCCAACCTAAACCTCTCCTGGGGCAACTTGAGGCCATTTCCTCTTGTCTTATTGCTTGTTCCTTGGGAGAACAGACTGACCCCATCTCAGTGCAGCCTCCTTCCAGGGAGTTGTCAAGAGCTAGAAGCTCTCCCCTGAGCCTCCTTTGCTCCAGGTTCAACAGCCCTAGGTCCCTCAGCCACTGCTCACCACCCTTGTGCTCTAGACCCTTCCCCAGCTCCATTGCTTTTTTCTGAACACACCCCAGCCCCTCAGTGAGGGGCCCAAAACTGACCCCAGGATTCAAGGTGAAGCCTCCCCAGTGCTGAGCTGCTCAGGCTGGAAGCAGTCTCCTTGCACATTATTTAATAAGTGCTGACCCCCACAGAAGTTGGTGGGAACGTTTAAAGAGCCTGCTGGCAGCTAAATAAAGCAACTGCAGAGCCCCGATTCCTCACAGAACAGAAAGAAAAAAAACCAAACCACGCCAGAGATGGCAGCTGGAGGGGTATGTGTGTCAGGAATGAAGAGGAAGCTGAGCACCATAAAATCTCCACAGCAGAAAGGATTGACCCTCTGTTGCTGCAAGCCTGGTTGCCCAACGGGAGTCCATGTGCTGCAGAACAGAAATCACTTGTGAAACTTGCTCAACATCTGCGGCTGCAGAGATTTGAGCGATTACCTCCTGGCTGGCACAGGCAGGGCTTCCAGCTGGGGATGGATCTTACCAGGGGATACAAAAAAAGCAAGGAGTAAAAAGCAGCGGCACGCTGTCCTTTCGCAGTGTGGGGGGTTTGGAGAAGTTCTGTGTGTTATTCTCCTCTGGTCTCACTGACATGGGGTAGCATGGAGGTGTCAACCCTTTATTAGGTACCTAAATACACCAGACTCACATCAATAAGAATTCTTATTTTAGTCTATGACTATCCCTGTGAGTTCAGAGGGACAGCGCTGGGGGACAGAGGGAGGACAAATCACTTGGGACCATCTCCAGGGCAGAAGAAAAGTGGCACCAGCTCATACTGGGTATCTCCAGCTGAAGATGAGGATTGTGAAGGTTTAGGGTGCAAGCAGATCTCCAACACAAGGACAACAGAGCCCAACTGGCCATGGTGCTAAAGATTCAAAAATTATCTGTACAGCATGAACGATTCAAGAAATGATGAACAACCTCACAGCTTTACACTGGAATTACCCTGAGAGGGACACATCAGGATGGAGGCTGCTGCTGGTTTTCTCCCATGGCTGATTTCCAAGGTTGCTTCACCCCCACTGCCTCCTCAAGCACTTTCCAACCAGCTAAATCATTCTGATAAATATAGCAGGAGGGAGGCAGCAGGTTTGGCTTGGGAAGAGCTGATGGAGCTGGCTCTGAGACAGCAAGCGTGCTGCATGCTCATCACAAGAGTCATGTGCACATATTTAAACTGAGACCTGAGTGTAAAATGATGCTGTTCATAGAATCACAGAATAGTTTGGGTGGGAAGGGACCTGGAAAGTCATCCAGTCCAAGCACACTGCACTGAGCAGGGACATCTGCAACTAGAGCAGGTTACTCAGAGCCCCAGCCAAACTCACCTGAAATAATGCCAGGGGTGGAGCATCTCTGGACAACCTGGGCCAGTGTCTCACCACTCTCAGTGTAAAAAATTTCCTTCTTCTCTCCAGTCTAAATCTCCCTCTTTTAGTTTAAAACCATCTCCCCTTACCCTGTCCCAACAGGCCCTACTCAAAAGTCTGTCCCCATCTTTCTGACAGGCCCCTTGAAGTCCTGAAAGGCCCCCAGAAGGTCTCCCCAGAGCCTTCTCCTCTCCAGGCTGAACCCCCCCCAGCTCTCCCAGCCTGGCCTCCCAGCAAAAGGGTTCCCATTGTCCCATCATTGCTGTGGCTCCTCTGGTCCTGCTCCAACAGGTCCATGTCTCTCTTATGTTGAGTACTCCAGAGCTGCACACCTTACTTCAGGTGAGCTCTCAACAGAGCAGAGTTCTGAGACTTTGGAGAAGTCTTAAGTTTTGTAGGAAAAGTCAGCAGCTGAGTTTTTTCCTGGTTGATGAAGTAGCAAGTCAGGTAGATTGAAATGGGTCTTATTTATCTATGAGGTGGCCTTCTTCACCTGGGGAGAGGGAGACGGATGTCCCAACACACAACCCTCAGGCACACTGCTGTCAGTATCTCCAGCCGCTTCTGTGGAGTGGGGACCAAGGTGCTGTCTTCCAGGTCCTCATTTCTGTTCCCCATCCCAGGGCATCACTTGGCTGCTGGAGGTTCCTGGGATGGAGAGCCTCTGGGATTGGGAAAATGGCGATGGTGACTTCTAGCTGCAGCCTCCATGGTGCTGAGGTGCCTGGTTGTCCACCAGGGTATAGACCTCAGCATCCTGAGGGTTGACAAGACAGCATGAGGTCTTCTCAGAGGGACCTTACCTCATGCTCTGAGTGCAGGAAGCATATGCAGCCTCTTCAAGGACTTGTAGGCAACAAATACTAAGTGCTGGTGAAGGCAAGAGCCACAGGTTCCTGAGTGCATGCACCAGTGTGCATGGTGGGCATCATCTATGGTAGTCCTCACGAGGCAAGCAGCTGTCCCACAGGATGAGCTCTGTCACCACAGCCTCATGTAAGCACCAAGTGCCCATAGGTCCAATGTAAGGAGCAAGGGATATTCCTGAGTCTTTCCAGCATCAGATATGGTGAGACCCTAACCCTGAACTGGCACTCACCCCAAGCAACCCACACCAGAAAACAGCAGACTGTCTCCTGGGAACTGCTGTGTCAGGCCTTGGCCCACCTGACATTGTCTCCCCATGACCTTGAGCATTTTTCTCACCACCACAGTGCTGAGCCACATGTCCCAAGGTGAGCAGAGGCTGAATAAACAATTACCCTCACTCCAAAAAGGACACTGGAGCCCACTGGGAAAGCCCAGACCAGTGTTTATGCCAGAAGACACACAAACATCTCAAACAGCCCTGACCTCCTCCTCCTTCCCCCCCAAGTGAGGCCTTTTCTGCTTATCTCTGCATCCCTGGGGTAGCCCTTTGTGGAGATATTCTGGGAGCACGGTGCTGTCGTTTCCTCCCAGCACCATTTCCTTTGCTTCAGGGTCATCACCACCACCCTCTCCCAGTGGGGCCCTGCGGGATGCCCGTGTCCCCCTGGGATGCTCAGGGCTATCGCAGGGAGGACATCGGCCAGAGGAGGAGGAGGAAGCACTTCAACAGGACCTGATGGTCCAGGAGCCAGGGAGGCTGGAGGGTGCTGGGTGAGGAAGAAAAACAGGAAGGTGGTGGCAGATAAGGAAGATACCCTGGAAGAGGAATAGAGAGGAATAATGGAGGGTAGGAGGGAAAGGAAGATCACGGTTTCTCCTACAGCAGACATCGTGCCGCGAGAGGAAGCTGCTGAGACAAAGGCAGCCCAGAAAAGCCTTTCTCATCGTGTTAGGAAACAGGTTGCAGCTTCCCAACAAGGTGGGAGATGTGGATGCTCCAGCAGATCTGTGTGCAGGGGGTTTTCACACACCCACAGGATCATACCTGGCTGAGAAACTCCAAGCACATGTGGGAAACTTAATTAGCTGTTTGTGAAGTGCTGCTAATGAATCTGTCAGTGGCACATGTCCCGTCGTGGTGAGACCCAAGTTACTGCCTTGTGTATAGACAGCCCTGGAAGAGGGAGTGTCCACGACACAGGACAGATGTGAACCCAACATCTTGCTATCGTGCTGGGATTGAAGCCTATCAGAGACAAGGGCTTTTGTCCATGTCCCAGGTCTGTCCTGCCTCAAGGGTCCCTTTGCAGGTGTCCTGGTGTTTAATCCTACTGTGATAGAACGTAACAACTGTATTTCCTGACTAATTGCTGCATACACCACCACTTTCCTGCTAATCACTCAGGTATCACCTGCTCTTGGTATCACCTTTGAGCAGGTCTCACTCATGGCACATCGAAGTCTTATCCTTTTGCATAGTTTCTCCACAGCACAGCCTTTCTTCTACATCTGCATGGATAAAACCCCAATCCAGGTGCTTACCATCTTCCATCCTGATTATGGCTGTAACCTTTGAAGTAACTCTTCCCAAAACACAGGTGGGTGTGAGGGAGGGACACCTAACCTGGTGGCCCTTCAGAATCATTTCTCTACCCACAGGGTTCTGGGATCATGCCAACAGTAAGGGTCTGGTAAATGATAAGCCCAGAGGGTAAGAGGTCAATCCTTCATAGAATCAGAACCGTTTTGGTTAGAAAAGACCTTTAAGATCACCCACTCCATTAACCCAGTGCTGTCAGGTCACCACTAAACCATGTCCCTCAGCAACACATCTCCATGGCTTTGAAACCTGTCCAGAAATGGGGACTCCGCCACTGCTCTGGGCAGCCTGGGGCAGGGCTTGGAGAACCATTTCAGGGAAGAAATTTTTCCTAATATCCAACCTTAACCTCCCCTAGTGCAACTTGATGCCAATTCCTCTTGTTCTATCACTTGTTACTCAGGAAAAGAGATGGACCTCCACCTCACTCCAACCTCTTTTCAGGTAGCTGTAGAGAGCCCTAGGTTTCTCTTAAGGTTCCTGTTTTTCTCCAGGCTAAGGTATTTTCAGATGCACCAGAGGCTGAAGAGACCTTCGAGGTGATTGTGTCCTCCATGATGAGATGGACTGTGGGCCTGCACTGCCAGACAAGAGATGTGGGCAGATAAGCACAAGCAGAATCATCTCAGTAAGCTGAACCAGGAACCGCCACTGCTGGTGCTGGAGATGGAAAGTAAAATCCTAGCCTAAGAGTCACAACCATGAGAGCACAGGGAACTGTCTGCCTTGGCCATGACATGGCTATGGTCCACCTAAGGCACAACCAGCTCCTGTGCCACATGGGAAGTGGGACATGGGCCAAAAGGAAAAGAGATAATTAATCTCTGAGCTGAATCCCTCCATCTGTGCCACAAGGTCATCTTCCATTCCTCTGTGTTTCTCCTGAGCTCCCCATTTCTCTGGTGAAGGGTGGGACATCATATAGTGATGAGAGATGGGTAATGTCACCCAAACTCCACTGACATTTCTGGGCATGGTTTGGGCATCCTTGAGAAAAGGGGTCAAAAGAAGAGATTAACACAAACTTTCTCTAGAGACAGTCCATCTCATCCCACTGCTAATGTCAGTGATATGCTGAAGCTGAGCCTGTGCTCATGGTACTGCTGACAGGTGTCCAGATGGCATGAGTGGTGCAGGGCTGCACTCTGAAGACCTGGTGGTGAAGTCCAGCCAGATCATGTGGATAAAGTAACAATGGAATCCCAGGGGCTCTGTGATCTGTCCTTCAGCATCCTACTGCTGATGTACATGTCTCCAAGTCCACTCTAGAGATGTGTCCTTGTCAGATGAGTCTGAAGGTAGACAAGTGATCACGTCATGGGAATGACATGGAGTGTGGGATATGAGAAGGTGGTGCCTGGGATGGGCCATGACAAGGGAGAACTGTAACAATAAACTGCACCTAGTTAGTGAAAGGAAGGTGGGCTCAGTGAATTGTTTGTCCATGGGCTGCATGAAGGAGCAGCCTCTCTTTCTTTTCCTTTCCAACATGAAAAGAAGAAAGTGAATGACATACAGTCCCCTGACATGCTAGCATTGTGGACTTTTGGCCAAGGAAACCAGACCAGCTTCTCCAGGCCTGATCAGAAAGCCTTGGGAGGGCAGGGCAGGTTCCCGAGTGGCTTGTTAGGTGGTAAGATGGCAACAATAAGAAAATCTAGGTAACCACTCCCATGAAATTGGCAAGGCCCAAAATGGAGTCATCTCCAGGGCTGCTCTCCAGGAATTATTGGACCAAGGACTGGGTTTATCTCCTTTGCTGAACCACCCAAAGGGCAGCATCACTGTAAGGGAGAAGGAAATCTGCTGCTTGCAGCATGTTTGCTTCCTCCATGCACAGCCAAATTCCAGCAATGACACTGTTATGAACAGTGTTGGGTTTGGGAGAGCACTTGGGAACCATCACCCTCCAGCTCTGCTACCAGCAGGCTATGTGACCTCAGTCACATCAACACATCTCTCTTGCCTGCAAGGCTTGAGATGAAGAGGGACAAAACCAGAGGTCCACACCAGGTAGTGGTGGCTGGGTTGTCCTCTTTGAAGGGGTGGGTAAGACATTTTTCAGAATGGAAATCTGTCTCTGGGTTCTTGCCTGGGTCAATTATCTCTGCTGCTGTTTTGGTTGGCAAGAAACAGCGGAGCCTGTGCCAGATGCGGAGGTGGTAGAGGGGGGAGATGGGACAGGGTGGGGTGTCTTCTCTGCTGTCAGGAAACCACAAGCCCCCAACAAGGTCTCAACAGATGCCACAGATATTGGGGTTCCCTGGAGAAGGGACCAGCACCTGGGTGGGTGCGTTGTGGCTGAGCTAAGTGGGACTGGTGACATGAGCAATATCAAGAGCCAGGGAGCAGTAGCCAAACTCCCACGGTCTCTTGGGGCTCAACTGAGTGCCCTGGGGGCTGGCAGAGGTGGAGGCAGCTGGGGGGGCTGGTCCCAGAGAAACGGCTTCAGGATGCCCCACTCATGGATAATGAGTGACTGCCCACCAGTACATCTTCTCTGGGGATGGTGGGTGTGGAGTGAATAAAGGTCACCCTTTCCATCACCACTAAGAAGGAAAGTGAAAATTGCTCTTTTAGATTTTTTTTTTTTGACAGTATATGGAGGACTTTTCTGCTGAATGTTTTTCAGTTTGCACAAAGGAAAAGAACCCCATGCAGGGTCACAGGATGTTTTTGTGGGAGGTTTAATCCTGCCGAAAGTCCTCAGTATGGGTGTTTCAGCCCATGTCCCAAGATACCCTTTACAATTCATAGAATCATAGACTGGTAGAGGTTGGAAGGGACCTGAAAGATCATCTGGTTCCAATCCCTTACCATAAACAGTGACACCTTCTATTATGTCAAGTTGATCAAAGCCCCATCCAACCTGGTCTTAAACACTTTCAGGGACAAGGCATCCACAAGATCTCTGGGCATCCTGTCCCAATGTCTCACCACCCTCAGAGTGAAGAACTTCCTCTTTACATCTAATCTAAACCTACCCTCTTTCAGTTTGAAAGCGTTATGCCCTCGTAATATCACTGCACTCCCTGATAAACAGTCCTTCCCCATTTATAATATCATATTTTAAGATATTATAAAGATAATATTCTAACGTATTTCTTAAAAATCTAATAGATAGGGCTTGACACCCTGGGAGATCTCCTTCAGCTTTCATAAAAAGCAGCTGATGTAGGTTGCCTTGGCTGGATCAGGGCATGGATCAGAGATCTCCTGAAGAACCAGCTAGCCTCTGTTATCTCATGTAGAGGTTGTGGAGTCTCCTTCTCTGGAGACTTTCAAGACCCGCCTGGATCTGTTCCTGTGTGGGCTGCCCTGGGTGATCCTGCTCTGGCAGGGGGTTTAGACTCAATGATTTCCAGAGGTCCCTTCAAACCCCCACCATTCTATGGTTCTATGTTTTCATAAGCTGTCTCCAGCATTCCCTTCTGGGAGAGTCATCTTTGTCCTTATCTTACAGATGGGTAAACTGAGGCAGGAAACTCACAAAGCTCTTCAGAGGCAAGAGCAGAGACCAATTCTCCATGTGCCTGGTCATGTGCTGTAGGAAAAACTCTGTTCTTAAGCTGAACAAGTGCCAAACCTGAAATAGCATTGTTTCCCACAGCAATCCTTTACCAACCTCCTGTTTGCTGGGACACTGGCTCAGGCAGGCTCAGCCCAGAAAAAGAAAAAAAAAAACACTGATTTTTGATTCAGCATTTCTGTCAGTGTTTGGGAGGAGCATTCAGCACAAAGTTCCTGGACCAGTGCATGCACTCACCCAGATAGGCAACAGCTCCTCAATAGTAGACATTGTTGGAGGCTGTTTTGCTGTGTGTGCTTATTGATAATGGGGTTAAATGAATCAAAAAGATCTGGTTTAGTCCCCAGGGAGGACAAACCATGAGGAGAAGCCTTTTCACAGAATGACAGCCTGGTACAGGTTGGAAGGGACCTCTGGAGATCATCTGGTCCAACCCCTCTGCTCCAGCAGGGTCACCCAGAGCAGGGGGCCCAGCATCACAGTGTCCAGGTGGGTTTGGAATCTCTGCAGAGGAGGAGACTCCACAACCTCTCTGGGCACCCTGGCACAGGCTCTGACACCTTCATACCAAAGAAGTTTTTCCTCATGTTCAGATGGAACCTCCTGGATTTCAGTTTGTGCCTGTTGCCCCTTATCCTGTCACTGGACACCACTGACAAGAGTTTGGCCCCATTGTCTTGCCCCCTGGGGCCCCTTTAGCTCCTGATCATCACTGATCAGCTCCCCTCTCAGGCTCTCCATCTGAACAGCCCCAGGGCTCTCAGCTTTTCCTCAGCACAGAGATGCTTCAGTCACTTCAGTATCTTCATTGCCTCTTCTGGAGTCTCTCCAGTAGTTCCTTGTCTCTCTTGAACTGGGGAGCCCAGAACTGGACACAGTACTCCAGATATGGCCTCACTAGAGCAGAGTGGATGATGGAGGAGAACCTCCCTCAACCTGCTGGTCACACTTTTCTTCATGCATCCCAGGAGACCGTTTGCCTTCTTGGCCATGAGGGCCTATTGCTGCATTGTGGTGAACTTGTTCTCCACCAGCACTCCTAGGCAACTCCACAGAGCTGCTTTCCAGCAGATCAACCCCTCCCCTGTACTCTTACAGGGGGTTATTCCTCCCCAGGTGCAGGATTCTACACTTACCTTTGCTGAACTTCATTATGTTCCTCTACACCCAACTCTTCAGCCTGTTCAGGTTTTCTCTGCTACCCCCATGGCTCGGGCAAATGATTTCATTTGCTGATCAGTGCCTGGCTGCCTGTTAATTTGGGAGCTGTCTCCTTTCAGAACTGTATCAGTGGGGTCAGGCAGCGATGCCCTGTGTGATTTTGGCAAATCAATGACACAGACACTACTCACTCTCTGTGTCACCACTGCCTGTGAAGGGAAAAGGGAGTCCTGGGTTTACTGATGGTTGTTCTGCACACTGCAGAATTGGGTCTGCAGCCTCATAACTTCTTGCTGGGTGGTCGTCTGACCCAGCCTGGGACACACCCACCAGGATGGGTTCCAAAAACGCTTTGTGATGCATGGGTACCTTGTGATCACTATCTGTTACATGAGGTTTTCTTGGCTAATGGAGAATATTCCCCACATCCCTCAAAGCAAACATATCTTTGTACTCACTGGCCTGAGAGGAAAAGGAGAAAGGGAGAAAGGAGAAAGAAAGGAGAAAGGACAAAGGAGAAAGGACAAAGGAGAAAGGGAGAAAGGGAGAAAGGAGAAAGGAGAAAGAAAGGAGAAAGGAGAAAGGAGAAAGGAGAAAGGAGAAAGGAGAAAGGAGAAAGGGAGAAAGGAGAAAGAAAGGAGAAAGGAAAAAGGAGAAAGAAAGGAGAAAGAAAGGAGAAAGGAGAAAGAAAGGAGAAAGGAGAAAGAAAGGAGAAAGGAGAAAGGAGAAAGGAGAAAGGAGAAAGGAGAAAGGAGAAAGGAGAAGAGGTCTGCAAAGTCCCTCCTCTGTCACTTTCAGTGCCCTTCAGATGTCCACTGATAGCTCCTGAGCTCAAAGGACAGTACCAAGCACAGGGAGAAGAGTTGCCAGCTCAGGTGATGTGACCCATAGGGACAGATCACATAGACATGTGACCATGGCAGGTCGAAAAGTAGAATCTTTTCAAGGAAACAGGTTTGCTCTTCTGCTATACACAAGAGCAGTGTTCTTTCTGTTCCTGATGGCCTGCAGTGGTTTGTCCTCTGATGCTTGGCCAATATACTCCTGTCTGGTTCCTAGTCCCTCTGTCATTGTGTCTCAGTCCATGCTTCACCTGTGTTTTCTAGACCATGACCCTTACCTCCAGTACCATCAGGTCACCTTCCTTCCATGGTGCAGATACCACCCCTCCAGAGCAGGTTCTCCACACTTTGGTGACCTACAAGCTGTGAAGACAAAGAACAGCAAAGAGCTGGGCAAGGAGAATGTGGTCAAGGAAACAAATGGAGGTGTCTGACCTCTGCTAGGCTGCCACCTCTGCAGTCCAGGTGGACTGATAGATGGTCAGATTTGGAAGATCTTCTGGGGGTCCAGGGAAAACTCTTCATCCCTTCAGTTGCCTGGATGGTGAATCATGGTATCAGAAATATTTAGGTTGGAAAAGACCTTTAAGATCAGCGAGTCCAACCATTAACCCAGCACTGTCAAGGCAATCTGGCAAAAGTCTTCTGTTCTCAAGAGCAGCACATTGACATGGATGCATTGTGCTTATGTACATACAAAAGAGAATTAAAAAAACACATAAAAAACAAGTCACATTCTCCTTCCTCATCCTACTGGAGGATGTTTGTTGGCCTTATAACACCACCTTCTTTCACAAACGCCATTTATTGGTCTAAGGATGACCACTGCCCTCATGACAGCATTACTGCTGCAGACTCATCTATGAAAAAAACACTTGTCTCTGTCCTGCGCTCAAATCCCAGAAGGTCCCCACACATATTTCAAGATTAATTTTATCTCAGGATGGTACAGACACTGTCTTGGGGGCTGGAAATGGCTGGTAGGATGATTCTGCTTGTCTCTGAAGGCTTTTTGAGGCCTTTCACCACATGGCTCTGTTGAGTGACAGGGCTGTTGTGGAGCTAACTGATAACTGACTCGATTAACTTGAGCCAAAATTGCTTCTGCTTACACTCAGAAGGATCTTGGTTTTTCCCCCACTGTGTCAGCTCATTAAATGCAAGGGACCCTTTTCCAGTCTGTGCTTAACCCACCACAGTCAGTCGCCCCCCAGGGGACTCTGCTAATGAACTGTGCTTGAAGACCATCATCTCTCAGCAGATAGCAGCTCCCCAAGGAACTGGCAGCCTGGGAGTGAGGATGCTGATGGTGAAACCTCCCATCGATCACAGAAGCACAGCCACCACCTCCCCACACCCGCTACTAGAAGTAATCACATCACTGAGCAAACAAAACACTCTCATTTTCTTCCTGCCATGAGCTTCCATGTGTTTTCTCTCCCATGTGCTCAGTGTCAGGAGATGTCTGGTGCTCAGATAGGGCTGCCCCTTGACTGTGGACCATACATTAAAAGATTGTTTTTTTCATCCATCCCCTTGGAAACACCATCCTGGAGAGTCCATAATGCACTTAACAGGAAAATCCATAGCTGTCCTCCTTAGGAAAATAAACCTACTCACATGCCAGCATGGGGGACCTCAGCCACCTCTGCCTTCAGAGATGGCTTCTTTGAGCAATCACCTCCTCATGGTCCCGAGACAGTACTGCCAAACTTCTCACCTTGAAGCCAAACCAGAGCAGTGTTGCCTTGGGCTTTCCTTGCAAGCAGCAGCTTGGTGGGAGAGGCTATTTATACTTTTTTTTTTTTTTCTTTTCCAGGAACTATGTTTTATTTGAGGTGGCTGCTTCAAACAGCTGCTATGAGCCAAGCAGAAACTCAGTGCTTGGGAGGTTAATGGCAAATGTATGTTCAAGTATGCTTGAACTTGCCTACCCTGGAATAAACCCAGTGGTTTCCAGAGCAATTGTAGAGACACCCTGAACTCACATTTGTATCCTCAGCTTCTTGCCCTGCAGACCTGAGATGTGTAGCCATTGTGAGTGCTGCCATCCCTAGACCTCTATAAGAAGGCTCATCAAGTCTTTTAGTTCCCTAGACCCCTCCCATCATCCAGCTACAGGTTTGATTTTGTCCCCACAATTCCTGTAACTGCACAAAACTTGCAGTTTCTTGGTACCCTAGGACCATAGCACCAGATCCTTCAGGCTGGTGATGGTCTGCTGGACGTGAAGAGCCATGTCTTAACTTCTGAATCCTCTGTCTTCACCAGACAAAGACCCATTAAGCCAGGTTTCAGGTTCTGCTCTGCAAAACAGGGTGGTGGACCAAGACTTTGCCTTCCCAGGGCTTTTTAAAAGTGACCACCACAAAAACCCAGTGAGATGAAATGCACAGCTGACAATTGCAGCCACAGTGATGTCCCAGTTGCTCTGTCCATGTCTGACAGAGCTGAGTTTGTTGCTGTATTGTCTTTCTTGATGTCTGGAACTTCCCCCAGTCCTGGGTAGGATCAGTCTGACACCAAGAAGGGGTCATGCTCCTTGGGGTCTTGCTGGCTCAGCCAACACCCTTGCAGAAGGTCTCTCCATTTCTACATACACCCATATGAATTTAGAGATACACTTTCAGGAAGAGTGTTTTCAGACCTTGTCCAAGGAATTTAGGACTGTCTCTGTAGGTCTGACACAACTGCTTTGTCAACATATTCCTCCCAAATCCCATTTTTTCCTCTCCTTCTTTCATAGATTTTGGGGAGCATGAGGTGGGTCAAAGATGGGGTGCATGAAGGATGAGGTAGGTGGATTTCATGCCCATGAACCTCCCCTCCTTTCCCCATCCTCCCCATCTTTCCTCATCCTCCCCATCACCCTCCCCAGTCCCTTCCCCTCTTCTCAGCAATGATAAGCTCGACGATGGAAAAAATGTTGTCACACATACCTCACTTCCAGTGTGTGGGAGTTGCTGATAGCAGCATGCAGATCTGGACAATAAAACCTCCTGACAGCTTTTGTGTCTGTCCCAGACATGGGGACCTGGTTCTGGAGAAAAGGCTGAGCACTCCCAGGGCTTGTGGAAAGCTCCTGCAAGCAGTGGCCCTGGGGAGGATTATGAGGAGGGGAAAAGGGTCTTTATCTGGGATGAAAAGGCTTTCCCCTGTGCTTTCCCCAAATTCAGCATTGCCTCTCCACTTTGGGGTGTTTCCAAACCAAGAGCCACAAGCTTTTGGCTGCAGGTGGCTTTGGGGATCAGCTCGGCAGCTGCATGCTGCAGAGTTTGTTTTGGAGCATCCTCACCAGTCAGCACTCCATCCCTGGGGACAAGGGGGCTGCGTTGCTCCAGCACTGCTGTTTTTCCACGTGGGGCTGCGAAAGAGCCCAGAGCACCTCGCCAGGAGGGTGAAGTCATTTATTTATGCTTAGGAAAAAAAATGTACTTTATTACACAGCCTCTGAGGTGTTAGGGTTGAGCAACTGCCAGGCTCTCACTCTGATGTGGACAGCCAAGGTCAGCATGGGGCAGTCCCTGTAGTTGTGTCTTTTCTTAGTCCCCTTCTAGAGGTGTACAAACAGGACAGAGATTTATTAATGTAAAAAAAATGCCAAGATTTTTCTAGCAAACGTTTATTACTCTTTGATGAGGAAAGGCTGAGAGAGCTGGGCTTGTTTAGCCTGGAGAAGCAAACACTGAGAGGGGATCTGACCATTGCTGATCAACAGCTAAAGGGTGGGGGTCAAGAGGATGGGGCCAGACTCTTCTCAGTGGTGCCCAGTGACAGGACAAGAGGCAATGGGCACAAAGTGGAACCCAGGAGTTTCCATCTGAAGTAGAGGAGAAACTTCTTTGCTGTGAGGTGTCCAGGATGCCCAGAGAGGTTGTGGAGTCTCCTTCTCTGGAGACGTTCCATACCTACCTGGACAATGTGATCCTGGGCACCCTGCTCTGGGTGATGCTGATGGAGCAGGGGGTTTGGACCAGATCATCTCCAGAGGTCCCTTACAACCCTTATCATTCTGTGATACAACCAACAAGTGTCTCCATGGTGGTACGTCACCCTAGTCTCCCTTTGCCATCCACAGAGATAAGAAAACTCTTATAAGACACAATTTCTTGTTGCACAGATCCTGTTCCTTGGGCTCTCTAGGAAGCTTTGAAGGTCAAGGAGATAGAGAGTTTTGCTTCATAGATATTCAAATAAGTTATCCAATTATCCAATTTAAGGACTTGGTTCTGCCCGAGATGAGAGAAGGGCTCTTCTGACACAGGTCTTAGATGTTAAAGAGTCCCTGAAGAAGACACTGATTTTATGGTACTCCTAGTTTTTCAGTATCTAATTTCTCATTATGATTACAATAAATGAGAATGATTTTTGCAGATTTTTTTTTTTTCCCAGAAAAATACCCTATTTAATACATTTCCCATATGAAAAGAGAGCCACTCATGTTTACATTTCTCCCCCATGCCTCAGGGGCTGTAGTTCCTCTCCCCAAAGAGGGATGTGAGCAGGACAATTCATTGGAGTAGGGGAAGAAAATATTCTTTGTAATATTAACAAATAAAACAAAATAAATAAAAAGACCGCTGCTGTATGGAACTCTCTCTCTCCTTGGGCTGCAGCTCCAATGCCCCATGAGGCTTTTCTCTCCTGAGAACTGTATTGTAGGAGATAGGAAGAACAATTTTTTTCTGCTCTTAGCCAAAAATTTTTCTTTCTTTTCTTTCATTTCTTTAGGAAATATTTAATTTATTTTTTCAAACCGTGTTTCATCAGAAAAAAAATGAAGAAGAGGTTTTGTTAAGGGTTATTTCTGTTTTATGGAGAATGAATGTTTTCCATTCCAAGTTGGAAAAAAATTGCCAAAAACATCTAGAGGAGGACCCAATGCTCTATCTCAAAACCATTTCTGTAGTAAACTTGTACCCAGCCCTGTCTGAGATCACTCTTGACCTGAAGCTTTGGGTAAGATGGGGCAGATGGATTCATCTCCCTCCCTCTGTCCCTCTGCCCTGGCATCCTCTTTGATAACAAGGGGGACCTTTTAACCCTGGTCAGATGAGATTTTCCAGGTTGCCTTCCGGGATGTGAGAGGTTAACTCTCCCAGGCCTTAGCAGGAGTGAAGTTGGGTGACAGCATCGCCCTTGACTTGGCTGGGCTTCGACACAGAGACTCTTTCTTCTCCACAGCAGCTGATATCTGGCTCCATCCTGCTGCGAGCCATTTCCCACTGCAGCTCCTGCCAGCGAGCACACACACACATATCCATGTGCACACCCAGGCGTCCACGCGTCTCACAAGGCTCACATTCAAGGGCTTTCCACCTCTTTTCCCTTGCAACCCCGGCAGAGATGTCATCCTGCCCCTGATAAGGCACAGAGGCGGCTGCGAAAGGAAGGCTCCCAGTTGCTCCCGGCGCCAGGCTGGGTAGAAGGCAGACGTGTCTAACCCTTGCCTCCTCCCGGCAGCGCCTGGTCCTCTGCAGGGCCAAAAACAGATGACATCACCCCCTCACAGTTGTGTTTCCCACCCCTCCTCCCCAACAGCATCCCTATCAGCCCTATGGAGAGGCGTGTGCATGGAGGAGCGAGGAGGAAGAGGGAAGGTGGAGGGGAGGAGGCTGGGAGAAAGGAGAGAAGATGAAGGCTGGAGCTGGAAGTTGGTTACTTTGGCAAAAAGACAAAGTTCTGCAAAACTTCACCGACCAGACTTCAAAAAGGTGGAAAAACTGAAGGCTCATTTCTGGCAGATCTTGTTATCAAGGGGAGCCTTATCTGCTCGATGGAACTGATGGCTCATGTGAGCCAGAGTGGCTGCTAACCTCTGGCTGAGCTTTCTGAGTTCCCCGAGGAGCCAGACTGTCACTCAATGGAGAGGAGAATCATCCAGGAGAGGGGACTTTGTGAGGGTGTTGCCACTCTCTTTGCAGCCTGCAGAGCAAGAGGAGCAAGGATGGGGGTAGCTCCAGCCTGGGATCACACCGGAGCCCAGTCCCTCACTGGTTTAATTCATGGTGGTAGGAGTAGCAGGGGAATCTCCCTGCTCAGTCTCCAGACAGAGAGGGGATAGAGGGGATAGCCAGTCTCCACTGGCTGTCAGCTGGCACAGTTGAGTCACTGGTTTTACTGGTTTTCCTTTGTTTCCTCCAGAACAAGACTGGTCCCTCTGAGGTAGATGGAGTGGGTTTAGCTTAAAGTCAGATGTGTAGCTGGTGGCTTTGCAGTTCAAGGAAGCTTTGGGGTGGGAATTTTGGCCACCTCATTGCTTGGATGTCCCAGATACCACACTGGCATTTTCCAGAGATGAACCTTCCAGCTTTTCTCTTGAGGACACTTTCATATCCCTTTATGCCTTCTCTTTCCTCACTCCTCCAAGACATCTCTGTTCTTGCTAACCCTCCACCACCTCATTTTCTAGGGGAGGACTTGCTTCTGGGGTCCCGCTCTAGAGAACACCATGGTGGTCAATTCCACTTTCTTCTTTTCACTGCTGGTAACAACCTTTACTCCTTAGTGAGGAGTTGCTGTAAATGAACTTGGCCTTGGCCTGTTTTCATATGTAATTCCACTTAATAGATGAGCATATTCAGGAAAAGAGGCCATGATGCCCCCTTCATGTGATGTTGGCATATGCTCTGAAATACAGTATTTTATTCTCTTCCACCTCCTAAAACACTGCATGCATAAGGCATAGATGAAACTGCCTCTGTGCCTTTGGTCTGTTGGTCCATCCATGACCCTGGCATGGCTTAGGGAATGGCATGGGCCAGATAGTCTTCCTAACCATACAGGCATCAGGTATAGGGGTGGAAAGTTTTTCCTTTCCTTTCCTTTCCTTTCCTTTCCTTTCCTTTCCTTTCCTTTCCTTTCTCCAGAGGCACTTCCGGAGGGCAAACCACAACTCTTGTCTTGGATCCATCTCCTTGAAGAGGATGGATCCTGCTATGGTGTCTGCTGTAGACAGAGCAAGAGACAGAGGTTGATAGAGGTATGGGCTAGACGAGAGGCTTCATAATTCTTTGGATAAGCCCAACAGATTTCTGTCAATTGCTGTCACTCTGGAAGGGTGCAGATGTCATAGAGTCATAGAATCAGACTGGTTTGGGTTGGAAGGGACCTTAAAGATCATCTGGTTCCAACCCCCCTGACATGGGCAGGGACACTTTCTGCTAGACCAAGTGGCTCAGAGCCCCATCCAGATTGACCTTGAACACTTCCAGGGATGAGGCATCCACAATTTGGTCCTGTGACACATCTGCCAGCCTTGTTCAGATGTTTCAGATATCCCAGCGCATCTCAAGCAGCATCAAGCCCCAAAGTGTTAGGCAGGATGGTCCACCTCAGAGGGAAACACAGCTGCACTCTGGACCCAGAAGTATAGGTTTATTGGTGATGGACAAATCAAGCTGTGGGTGTAGGTGCGGAGGTGTCCAAGAGCAGATCCTACGTACAGTTGATGTTTCAGGATTTCTGGGCTGGTTCCCATGGGGTGCCAAGGTCCAACCCAGTGTGGCCACTTTCATCGGCAGCAGCGCAAGCGGCCATTGCTGCAGCTCCCTTCCCAGCGCTCCATGTGGAAGCAAAGCCTCCGGCAATGTCCATGGTTGCTTCTACATTGCTGACTGTCCGAAAGGCCTCTTACTGCAGGAGCAAATGAGATGGGAGACCTGCTTAGGGGACCTGCAAACCCACTTGGAGCCCCGCTGGTGTCAGTGTCTGAGCAATATGACGCTTGCAGTTGACAATGGGGAAATTCAGCTGGCTTCATAGAATCATAGAATATCAGGTTGGAAGGGACCTCAAATATCATCTGGTCCAACCTTTATTGACAAAAGCATGGTCTAGACAAGATGGTCCAGCACCCTGTCCAGCTGAATCTTAAAAGTGTCCAACATTGAGGACTCCACCACTTCCCTGGGGAGATTATTCCAATGTCTGATTCTCCTTGTGAAAAACTTTCCTCTTGTGTCTAATAGGTATCTCCCCAGGAGTAAGGTGAAAGTCATATGTGCCTGGAAGGAGCATGTCCCTCCAGCAAGCACTAGAAGTCTCTTAACAACTAGGCTAGGTGAGATGGCCAGCTTTGGGCTGGCCAAGTTAGGTGAGATGCAGTAGGTGAAATGGATCCATTGGGCAACATCAAAAGTCAGAGAAGCATCTTTTTGGACAAAGCATTTTATCTATTGGTTTGGGGTTTTCTGGTGTTTGGTTTTGTTTGGGGTTTTGGGGTTTTTTTTTTGGTGATTGTTGGGTTTTTTTGTGTTTGTTGTTTTTTAATTCTTCCTGTTTTGATTAAAAAAGGTATGTGCTGTTCCTCTTTACCCACAGCAGGACCACCAAGTCTGGGGTTTCATGAGGGATGTACTGGTGGGTATCCACCATCAGAGGAGTGGGCAAACCCTTCTCTCTCCCCTCTTTATCCATAGGACTTAACTAGATGAGAGCATAAACAGGATGACCAAGTAAATATCTTCTTGGTTATCAGGTTTGCTTTCTCTGAAAGTTACACCACCATTGTGCTAGTAATATCATAGTGACCTTACAGCCAAATGAAACCTGCATTCCAAAAATATATATCCAAGCAAGTAGTGAAAAAGACAAGCCAAGGAAGGCTTTTTTTTCTATTAAAGCAGAATCCCAGAAGAAAACAGACAGACAAAAAAAATAAACTAGTGATCTTTCCGCCCTGTTATTTTCCCCTGAAAGGTGCTTTTGATTTGATGAGGTTCTCCT
Organism: Megaceryle maxima; assembly: GCA_024605025.1. Classification (NCBI taxonomy): domain Eukaryota; kingdom Metazoa; phylum Chordata; class Aves; order Coraciiformes; family Cerylidae; genus Megaceryle; species Megaceryle maxima. The sequence goes on along the minus strand of JANHGN010008804.1, from coordinate 3,893 downwards.
TGTTTTGTGGAGGATGAGGTTTGTATCCTGACCAATAGCAGAGCTCGGCTCCTGGCTTAGGATCAGAGTTTCTGGGTGGGTTTTGGGCACAGTCTATGAACCTGGGACATTTGCATCCAGGAACTTCAAAAGAAATTAATTCCTTGGAAAAAAGAGTCAAGTTAGCCTTAACTTGACTTGAGGGCCCCATTTTCTCCTTTTCTATCTCAGGGTAGGAACCCAATTTTTGTCTCTCCACAGTCCAGCAGAAACCCCCATGAATATTTTGTCCTTACCGGGAACATCCTGGAGGAGGAGAATGACAATGACTGCAAAGAGCAGCTGGAAGATCCGCATGGCTGAACACGGGTGGAGGTTCCACCACGAGGAGGAGTGAAAGGACGTAAAGAGATGGAGAAGAGGGAAATTCTGGATTTATATTGCCCGGGGGTTGTGTAACACTCCTGGAGCAGAGGGAAGTTTGTCAATCTCAGGTGCATTTCAACATGACAGCAAACAGTTGCGCTGGGATGTGCCCACTCTTGGATACAACATGTTTAAAAAAAAAAAAAAATTAAAAAAGAGAAATAAAAAGAAACACAAACGTAAAGGCAGAGTTTTGTCAACAAACTGCACTGAGCACTGGGGAGTCTGCTACTGCTTGCTGCTGGAGACAGGATGTTGGGCCTGACCCAGTCTGGCTCTTCTTGTGTTTTTAGGCTCGAGCATGTGATGTTAAAATCCTGTCCAAGTATTTTCAGTATCAAGATGTGGGGTTTTTTATTTCCAGCTCCCAGTCTCTGTGTTCAGCGCTGACACAGTCAAGCATGAAAAAATCCAGAGTCTCCTCATCAACACTCCCCAACACACAAAGCTGGCTTGAAAATCACGGGATCCTTAAAAATCAAAGGTCGGTTTTCACTTCTAGGCTGAAAAAAGACTGTTTGTCAAGGTTTGTTTACAGCTGTCAAGAAAAATGTCAATTTAGCATCTTAGTCTGTTATGTATTTATTAAATGGGAAAGCTGAGATACCTCCTCATAGTTATCAGGAGTGGGAGCATTAGGAAAGCTCGTGCATTACAGCTCCCCTGAGAAAGCTGGCAGGCTCTCTGGTTTGTACGAGTCCTTCAGGTCAATTCCAGGAAATCAGTAAAAGTGGGACCTCATTTCAACTTCAGAAAACAACCCAGAGCAAATAACACGTTGAAATCTCCCCCAACCAACAAGAAATAGAGGAAGAGGAAATAGAAATTTTACACAGGTTTCTTTTTCCAGCAACCAGGCAGCGGAGGGCATCACCAAGTCTTCCTTCATAAGTCACCTTGATGGCTTTTTATGGGCAGGCTGGATGCCAGATAGTGCTGGAAAATGTAAAGCCAATGGCCTTCAGGCTGCTTGAACAGAACAAGGATCACCTTCATCAAACACTGAAGATAAGGGGCCCTTCACCAGCTGGACTTTGGCTGACAGGACACTGAGCATTTAAACAAGGTGTCGTGCAAACTGGACACACACAACTTGAGGAAAGAAAATGCATCTTTAACCCCATCTGTGGGAAGGAGGGTTGAAAAGATATGAGTAGAGCCTCTCTAGAAGTGTCGGTGCTTCGCATATCTGATGGTACTGCTTGGGTGGAAGACCATAGGCCCCCACCTCTAAGAATCATCTCCAATGTGAGAGATGGTGCAATGAGGTCTGGGCAGGGTTTATCTAGCAGAAACAAGATTTCAGCTCTTGAGATACAGCCTCAGTAGGGAGGATGCTAATCACAGAATCATGGAATCATAGAATCACAGAAGCATAGAATCACAGAATCACAGAATGATTATGTTTGGAAGGGACCTGAAAGGTATCACAGGGTGTCAGGGGTTAGAATGGACCTTGGAGATCTTTGAGTCCAAGCCCCTTACCAGAGCAGGATCATACAATCTAGCACAGGTCACACAGAACACATCCAGGCGGGTTTTGAAAATCTCCAGAGAAGGAGAGTCCACAACCTCTCTGGGGAGTCTGTTCCAGCGCTTTGTGACCCTTACAGTAAAGAAGTTCCTCCTCATGTCAAGGTGCTCTTGTGCTCCAGCTGATATCCATTCCCCCTTGTCATTTAGTCCAAGCCCCTTGCACTCATCAGGGACATCTGCAACTGGAGCAGGTTGCTCAATGCACCAGCCAACCTCACCTGCAATGGTGCCAGGGATGGGGCAGCCACCACCTCTCTGGGCAATCTGCACCAGGGTCTCACCACTCTCAGTGGAAAAAATTTCCTCCTTCTCTCCAGTCTAAATCTCCCTCTTTTAGCTTCAAACCATCCCCCCTTGTCCTGTCCCAACAGGCCCTGCTCAAAAGTCTGTCCTCATCTTTCTGACAGGCCCCTGGAAGTGCTGCAAGGCCCCAAGAAGGTCTCTCCAGATGGAGCCTTCTCCTCTGCAGGCTGAACCCCCCCAGCTCTCCCAGCCTGGCCTCCCAGCAGAGGGGTTCCAGC
>JANHGN010008803.1:4253-32744 GCA_024605025.1 Megaceryle maxima | reverse complement strand
AAAGGTGCTCAGGAACCACTTCATTCCTCTGGGGGATTTGGGGCCAGTTTTCAGACCCAACTCTATCCCAGTGCCCCTAAGGGAAACTTCTCCATGCTCATGCTTGAACCTCTTCCTTTCCTTCTACAACAGTGTTCATACATGGCCGGGATACATGTCGTCTTCGGTCTTGTCTTACATACCAAAGTTGGCTATGACAAATTATACACAGCATTTCCAATATACTTTTCCTGCTTGGGTCAGAGAAACCTTTTCCTCCTCAAGGTGCAACACAACCCTAGACCATGGTGAGGCCTTCTGCCCTTTTCTGGGCTCTCAAGAAGGCTCTGATGCTGCAGTGTTGGGACTTTTATGGTGACATCCTTTGAGAGCTCCTCTCTCAAGCCATTTGAAACCAGGGTCATTTTGTGTTCCTTCCTTGAACTTGTCAGATTTTTCTTTCAGAAAATGGTAGCAGCTGACCACACTTAATCATTCCTGCCTGCAGCTTCCACCATTGATAGGGTCTCTTGAAAGCATGTCTATGACAAGCATCATGATGCCAATGTTTAATGAGGATTTTTTCTCCACTGTGATTGGTTCCTGATGTCCAGGTGCTGCTTAGTGCAACTCTATCTGTGAGGACTTGTGATGGTGGAGGTATCTTCTATAGGTCCAAGGTGTCCCCTGTGAACCTTTGGCCTCCACAGGGTCATGTCTGTGATGAACTCTCATTGGTCCAGCAGAACCATCTTGTCAGAGCCTGTTTAATTGAATAACTTGTACTTATGTTTTCTGGGGTGGAGGTTGAGCTGTCAGACCATGCTACCTTTTGTCAAGCTCATCATCTCACTCCCAGCTCTGGCCTAACAAGGTTGCCCACAGGCTCATCTGAAAGAGATGTCTGCAAATCCTCTACTCTCTCCCCCCATCCCAAAGAGAGATCAACTGTGCCTGAATCATTTCTGATCATTGTGTGTCTAATATGCTCCTGAACTCTCTAATACTGGAGCAATATGCTGCAGCCACGGGTAGCACAAGCCAGGCAGCAGGTCAGTCCCTGGAGAAACCACATTGGCTCATAGGAAAGGGGAGGTCAGCAAAGCAGGACCTGGGGGCTCTGCCAAATCCCTTGTCATGCTTGGGAGTGATGTGGTCTGACTTTGAACTCTTCTCTTTTCCTAGGGTGACAGTTTTATCTAAGAACTCATTTCAGGCCTTTGGTTGAGATGGGTCTGCCATTGGCTTGTTTTTATTTACAGTGATTTTGGGTTGACTTGCTATCTGTTCGCTCAGCAGCATCTAATTTTGCTCATAAAGGTGAGCTTATGTTTGAACTTTATTGGCGATGGCAGGGAGGATTTGTGTGTTGTGTGTATTTTGGGTACCATGCTGAGATCCATGTCTTCCCAGTACATCCTTACCCAATGTGTCCAGTCCCTAAATCTTCATCAGTTTTTCAAAAAACTAAGATCTTCTTGATCATGAGTAGCAGATACATTTGATCAGCTGCTTTTTTTGTGCTGCTTTTCAGCTGTTTTAAACAAGTCTGGCTGGTGCTTTTTGTGTGTTCACAGCCTGTCTTCCTACTTTGATATGTGTTGTTAATTAGCTGTTTTTCAGCTCATACTTGAATGTTTCCCTGGGTAGGATGAAGTTTCCATCAATCCAGCCAATGCTGCCTCATCTTTGCTCATCAAACCAAATTCCTGCAGTTACTTCATGGCATGACTCAAGCAAAAGTCAAATCAGCTCATTCTGCCTTTAGTTAATAAACTGGTACCTGCTCACATTTGTATTTCTTCATCTCAGCTCTTAGATCCATCATGACATGACCCGTGGCTTCCCCATCCCCACATGCTTCTCTTTCCTAGGTGCCCTTTTCAGACACCCCAATGAAATTGAAAACAGTCTCCTTTTAAGGGGTCCTTATCAACGTGCCCTTTCAACTTAAAATAATGGGCTTCACCCTGGCAAGGGGAGGTTTTAGGCTAGTTTAAGGCAATTTGGTGAATGTGTCTGGCCAGGCGCGCTCATCCTTTTCTAGCAGTTGGCAAGCAGAGGCCACTTCAGCTCCCCTCCCATGCAGGGCAAGTTACCCCTTTCTCCACAGCCTTGCAGATGTTTTTTCCACCACAGAACCTGAATTAGGGCAGCAGCTCACCCACCTCTCCTCCCCGCAGTGCCTCTTCTCTTCTGCACACAGATCTCCCTTTCCCTGGCCCTGCACGTGCTCCTCCTGCCTCATCCTCACTCACCATTCACTCCCCACCTCACAGAAGAGCCAGGGACATGCTGAAGTGACAAGGACAGCACTTTTCCTGCTTAAAGGCTTTTTTTTTTCCCCTCTCTTTTTCTCTTTCTTTTTCCTACCCCTTTTTCTATCTTTCCCCCCCCCCCCGCCTCTCTCCATCCCCTGCTGTGTGCCTCGGCTTTGCGAGCTTGAAGGACAGCCAGATAAAAAGCTCCTCTTTCTTTCAGATCCTTTCACCAAACCACCCATCCGCCTCCTCCTCCCTCCCCATTCTCCTCGCAGATTTACGGGCAGCCCAGGGAGAAAGTGCCGGCATTAGCATTTTTAATAAAGAGCTGCTTGGAAGGGTTGGCAGGAGGTGGGGAGGTGGGAAGAGGAGAGGCATCAGCAGCTGAAGCCCAGGCAAAGCCATTGCAAAGCAAAGCAAAGTCAAGAAGGAGCCAGGATAGGCATCACTGGTGGGAGAAGCCAGCAGCTCAGTGCTCGTGTCACGTCTGCTCTCTGCTTGCCCCACATCATGGTGGTGTTGGGTCTTCATAGGTCCCCACTTTGGTCATTGTGCAGAGTGGGTCCTGAGGATGCAGGAAAGGTACAGGAGCTGTGGGGATGCTTCTGGTCTCTTTAGACTGGGCTTGAACTCCTAAGCTACCGGTGAAGGGATGTAGTGAGTGCCTTTGTCCATTCCGCTCGTTCCCAGGATGCACTTGCAGCTGGTGCTTTGGTTCTGTGATTGGGTTTGTCAGGGCTGTCCTCATACTGCTTGCTGGTTGGAAACCCCCGTGAACACAGGGGGTGAGGGAACCAGATGTGAAGTCACCTATTTCAGTGCATAATGGCCAACCACCTTCTCCTTCAGTGGCATTTCAGCCATGCAACGTGCAGCAACTTCTCAGTGACTTCTGCAAAGGCCCTCCAACCTCCCTGCCAGCTCTCTTCAAACCAGCTGCTCTAGGTTAGCTCATTACAGTTGTATCCTGCAGGCATAGCGCTTTGATTCCTCATCCCACTCGTCTTGTCTAGAAATGCTTTGCAGGAGGCAAGAACCATCAGTAGCACAGTTCTCAATGCTGGAAGTCAGTCTGTCCTCATCCCCTTGGGGCTGTAGTTCAAGCATGACTGAAGTCCTGTTGATGTGGGTCAGATCATCACCAGGTCTGGAGGACTTAGCAGGTATTTTGTGAGCTTCAACTCAAGACCAGTTCTGGAGCAAAGCACAGCTGGTGTTCCAGCTGGAAAAAGCAAAGAGGCCTGAAGATCACCCTGGGGATGCGCTGGCAGCACTTTGGCCATGGCAACTTGCTGACTGAGTATGAGAAGTTTGCTGGTTCTCAGCTGCCCTGGTGATTCCCTGTGTTGTTGTTTCAGATGCCTGCCTGAGTGCCAAGGCTTGCAGGGAGCCGAGCGCTGTCATTTCTGGCCCATTTAATCCAGCCTGATCAGGTGCAGAGCTGCTTCTGATGAGTCCTGCTTTCCTTTGTGAGCTCTGAACACCATGCAACCAAAATACCTGTCAACAGCAACGAAAACCAGAGCAGTGAGGTGTCTCCAGTGATCACAGAAGGCAGAGAGGGAGACACATTTGCATGCACAGGAAAGGAAGGAGGAGGTGAAGCAGTAGTAGAGGTACAGGGGGCAAAAGGGAGTGATGGAGGAGGTGAGGTGTGCCTGGGGGAGGAGATCTTGGCCTGTCCTCTGCAGCAGAAGGCACAAGTCAGCAAGTGTGCGTGGGTGGAAATGTTGGTGCTGAGCTTCTGGAGAGCTTCCTCAGAGATGAGGATGGATATGAGCTTCTTGAGCTGAAGGTCTTGTATGGAGACAATTTCAGGGCTTACCCACAGAAGGTACCATACCCTTGCAGGCTCAGTGGTGTCTGGTAGCATTGGTTGCCCCCTGCCATGTAGGCATGTAGGTAAAGGCTGAACATTCCTTTTAACAGACCTTTTTTGACCTCAAGTAGAGGCAAGCTGGGGAGGTACCACATAATCCCTTCCTGGAGCATGGAAATTTCTTCTGCAGCTCAAAGCCATCATCACATACATTTTAGCCATAGTTTGAAATTGCCCTCTGGGTGGACACAACACGGCCTGGGCACCGACTTCATCTCCCAGGCAGGTCCGAGCCCACCAGCTGCGTGTCCCAGATGTGCTGGCATCCATGGGCTTCCAGATGTGCTATCTGGCAGAGATCCGGTGGACACCCCACCTTCTCAGTGCCTGCCCTGGAGCTGAGCTCCGCTGCAAGCCAAGAGCTGCTCTTCACAACCATTTTTCCACCTGGAGTGGATGGAGAACAATACCTTGCCTCTGCTTTTGTTCCTGGCCCAGTGTGCTTCTGAGAAGCATGAACAAAACCCGTCTGCAGGAGCGCTGGAAGGCGGAGGCGCGAAGTATTCAAGGCGTCAGCGAGATGCAAGCTGCACATCGCTTTCCAGCCAAGGCTGACCTCATTCAGGGCAATCCAATTGGCGGGTTGGATGTAATCCCCCGATCCCAGCAGACCAGACGGGAAAACAGCATTGTATCCCAGCAAGGAAATGAGGCGGCGCGCTGTAATCCTGCAATTTTTTTGTTCTCGCTGAAATAGCTTCAGATTAGAAATTAAAGTGCTTGTGCAGGAGAGCTGTAATTGCCTCTGGAGAAAATCCCCGGGCTTGTCGGCAGCACCTGATACTCTCACCCTGAATTTTAACTGCAGCAATGCAACGGGATGGAAAAAAACCTTTTTCTCTCCCCAGCTCTGAGCTCTCTCACAAAGGGAATTTGGAGCTTTAGGGTTTGGGAGCAGGGTTTGTGTTGCCTGATTCAAAGCCCATTGTGGTCGGGTCTCTCTGCCACCTCACCCTGCACTACCTAGGGCATCAGGGATGGAGGAGATGGGCCCATCAGCTATCCAGCCTCCTGCTTGGCTCCAAGCTTCCAGCTTGTCTTCCAGACCCCTTTGCAAAGTCCTGTAGGGGCTGAGGCTTCCTCAGCTCCCCTCCTGAAACAATGTGACCTAAGGGGAATAAGGCAGGTGGTGAAACTGCAGCCCCAGATGTGATGTCCTCCCTTAGCACTGGAGTGCACTGTATCCCAAAATAAAGGATGTGACCATTGGCAGGTTGGGCCTGGGTGAAGATCTGATGTTGTAGAAACCCCCATATTAAGACCTTGGATATGAAGCTATTGTATCACTTTGTCCTAGCTTGCTTTGAGCCATCTCATCCCACGAACCCTCTGCCCATGAGCTGGGGGTTAAGCAGGGGAAGTGTTTTGGGCTGTGAGTGACAGCAAGGGCACAACACTGCTGTGATGCTCCTGGGTTTCTCTTCCAGGCCTTGGCCATATACCATCTTCCAGCGTGGCTTTGACCTGGTGCTGGGTGAGCAGCCATCTGACAAGATTTTTCGGTAAGAGTTAAAGACAACCTGGTCATCACATTTTTTGGCTCAAAAATATGACTTGGGGCATACGGGCAGAGATGAATATGGCTGTCCTGTGCCACCTCCTGGGGACATGTGAGCATGGCTGGGAAGGTCCTACTACAGCTGCCCTATGGGATGCTGGATGCCCAGCAGCCAGTTCCTCCTCCATTCGTGATGAGTGCGAGGTTTAGGCTCTGAAGGAGTGTTTCTACTGAAAAGGGAAGTGCTTTTTTTTTTTTTTTTTTTTTTTTTTAAATTATGTGTGCATTTTGGAAGACATTTGGAGGAGCCACCCCATTTTACTCTGTCCATATGACTTTGCTCAGGCTGGTGTCCCTGCAGGGTGGGGAGGAGGTTCGAGGGCTTGGTTTTGGGTAGAGGCAGCCCTCCCGGTTCAGCATTGCCCTCCATGCCAGTTTTTGCTGCTCTCCCTGGCAGGTTCACCTACACCCTGGGGGAAGGCATGTGGCTACCACTGAGCAAGAGCTTTGTCATCCCACCAGCTGAGCTGGCCATCAATCCCTCGGCCAAATGCAAGACCGACATGACGGTGATGGAGGATGCGGTGGAGGTCAGGTAGGTGCATTAGTGGGACAAGGTGTTTAGGAGGTGTTTCAGCAAATAAACTGGTAGTGTGTCCCTGGAGCAAGAGGACCAACTCAAGGCATGTGGGGGTTGATGAGACCTGGGACCCCCACCCCACATTTTGCAGGTGGAGATTAGTATGTACATTAACCTGCCCCTCTTCAGCACCTGTAAAACTGAGCCCTTGGAGATAGCTCTCAGCATCTCAGTAGCTCCTGCATCCATCTAAAAGCTTGGCTGCTGTTCAGTTCTCTGTCAGCTCAAGGGAAACCTGAGCTCCAGATAGATCCCACTCAGCAGCCATGATCATTTGTGCATTCATAACGTCTCATTGGAGCCGTGACATACCCTTCTCCTCCTCACAGGGAAGAACTGATGACCTCCTCCTCCTTCGACAGCCTGGAGGTCCTGCTTGACTCCTTCGGCCCTGTCCGTGACTGCTCCCGGGACAATGGGGGCTGCAGCAAAAACTTCCGCTGCATCTCAGACCGCAAGCTGGACTCGACAGGCTGTGTGGTGCGTGTTCCTCAGGGACCAGCAACTTTCCTTTGGCGTGAGCAAGGAGGGGTCAGAGGGAGAAGGGCTTCCTTCCTTCCTTCCTTCCTTCCTTCCTTCCTTCCTTCCTTCCTTCCTTCCTTCCTTCCTTCCTTCCTTCCTTCCATCACCTTGGGATGGATATTTTGGGGTTGGTTTTGCAGCAGGAAGAGTTGGTTTTGAGCTAGCATCTCCTCCATCCCTGCCCTTGATGCATGAAGGAGCAAGAGCCCATCTGCTTGCTGGGTCTCCAGGAGGTCCCACATCACTCACACATGTCCCCTGTCAGCACCGCAGCTGCTTTACTGTGCAGGGAAAGCACATGCCCTGAAATGGAGGGGTCTGTAGGGCTGGGGAATCTTGTCACCAGAGCTGGACATTGGGGTGGGGTGCCAGTGAGCAGAGTTGATGCTTTGGTGGGGGTGGCCTCGGGAGCTCCCATCCCAGGTGTTGCCTTCCCTGGGGGCAGAGGAGGCAGGAGGAATATCTGCAGCTGTGGGTGACGTTGCCACTGTCCATCCTGCAGCTCCTGAGAATCGCTCAGGCTGCAGTTTCCAACGGAGAGCAGTGCCAGAGCTCTCCCCTCCATCTCAGCCCCAGAGCCAGTTTTCTTCCCTGGGGGCTTCACCTCTTGCTTCCCTCACCCACAACCAGTGCCCGACGGGACTAAGCCCCATGAAGGATGGCACAGGCTGCTATGACCGTCATGTCGGTGTGGACTGCTCAGATGGCTTCAACGGGGGCTGTGAGCAGCTGTGCCTGCAGCAGATGGTTCCCCTGCCAGAGGAGCCCCTGCTTTACAACATTCTCATGTTCTGTGGGTAAGTGCCCCATCACCACCCCAGCCATGGAGACACCCCCAAGGTTCTGCTGTACCTTGCCACTGCAACCCTGAGCTCATAGGGCTGGGTGGCTTGGGAGGAAGGTCTCTTCATTCCTGGTGTCCCTGCTGGGGTGGAGTGATGGCCCCAGTACCCACTGGTGGGGGCTGCAGCTGATGGTGGACCCCATGCTGACTTGCCAGGTGCATTGAGGACTACAAGCTGGGCACAGATGGGCGGTCGTGCCAGCTCATATCAGAGTCATGCCCTGAGGCAGGGGACTGCGGCGAGCCCCGTGAACTGCCCATGAATCAGACACTCTTCGGAGAGCTCTTCTATGGCTACAACAACCACTCCAAGGAAGTTGCTTCAGGGCAGGTGCTGAAAGGGACGTTTAGGTGAGTTTGGGATACAGGGAGGTGACCTCAGCATGGTCAGACGTCATGATCCTCTCCAAGAAGGCAGCATGGAAAGCAGTCTGGGGCTAGACCTTAGCAGACTGCCTGGTCTATCCATGTCTGGCCAAGCTTGCAGGAGATGAAGGGGCTGGCAGGGAGGGTTCATCTGAAGCTTTCTATCAACAGTAGACATCTTTGTAACCCATGCTCAAAGGAAAGGCTTGGTACTGGATGGCTTTTTGGGATGGGTCACCAGTTGGTGGGGATGACAAACAGTTTCCATGTCCTCCAGCCTTACCCCCCAGCCCTCTCTGCAACTAATTTCCAGGCAGAACAACTTTGCCCGTGGCCTGGAGCAGCAGCTGCCAGACGGGCTGGTGGTGGCCACAGTACCCCTGGAGAACCAGTGCCAAGAGGAGCTCTCTGACCCCACGCCTGACCCTGAGTTCCTCACCGGTGAGTGAGTCCAGCCGAATCCATACCTCTCCCAACAGGGTAGCTGCTGGTGTGCCCAACTTCAGCACCCACCCCTCCCAGGGTATGGGTCTATGGTGGGATATGTCTAGTCTGGCTTTAGCAGCCCTCACTCAGCAAGAAAGCACTAAAAATGGAGGAGAGGGAGAGGCTGTAAATTCATTGTGTGGCATAAAACCTGAAGTGTCCATTGGATGTTTGTGATATTTGCAAAAAAAAAAAAATAAAATTTTTTTTAATTTGAGGTAGAAAAGGTTTCTAAACACCTTTCATTTGCTTTACAAATCACTTTGCCAGTGTAACAATGCATTTGAAACCTGCCGTAACCAAACTAATATATTTCAGTTTGTCCTGACAGAGCACTGTGGGACATGAGTGTGAACTTAGACAACCTTCAAGGATTTACCTTTCTTCCACCAAGTTACCAGCACTCCTAAAAAGCCTGTGTTTCCTCAGTGCTGGTTGGTTTTGGCTGAATTGGCCGAGGACACCGGGCAGCTACTAAAGGAGGGATGTGGATTCTAAGATGTTTTGGAAGTTGTCTACAGAGTGGTCTCATGTGACACTTTGTGCATTCGCTTCATTTGGTAGAACTCCCAGGAGGGTTTTGGGGAGCCACTAATGGTCTGATGGGTGCTGTTTGACCTGATGATATAGATGGCAATGTAGGTGTGTGTGCAGGAAGCTGCAGGCAGGGAGGAGGGTGCTGGCAGGTCCTGTCGGGGTGAGTTACCCCAAGAGAGCTGTGTTGGTGCATCACCCCTGCAGCCATGGGGATGCTCAGCCATGCCTGGAGGTCACCTGCTTCCTGATGGAGCCCCCTGCCCTTGGCATGGTTTTGTGGAGGTAAGGAAGGCATCATAAGGAATCCATCCCAGGACTGGGACTCTGCTGGCAATTATGATGGGGAGGCAGAAGACAGTAAATCATCCTTTTCATTTCCCACTGCTCTGCTGGGTCTTTGTGGCTGATTAAGGCAGAAAAAAAGAAAAAGAAGTAAAATCTCCTCCGCTTGTCAGTAAGCAGGTCTGGATGGTGCTGTGAATACACGAGAGGCAGAGCTGCTGAGTAAGGAAGGGCTGGCTGGTTTTGCATAAACACTTTGCAGGGAAGAGTGAAGGCTTTGAAGCTGTTGGTAGCAGCCGGCACTGAAGGGAGAGGCTCTGGAAGGCAAAGGATCTTCTCCTGATCCTCCGCCTTCATTTCATGTTAGGGAACTAGGGGGGTGGGGGGGATGCCCGCTGTTATCCTCCTGAACTCCTGCTGGGTGGCTGTTTAGGAGCAGAGTTTGTCGAGCGGAGGTGTGTCATGCTGGCTGTACGGCGACATTGCTACAAGGGAGGAGGTGGCCATGTCCCGGCATCCTGCTGTGGCACACCAAGGGGTGCTCCAGTCACCAAAATCGAAGCTGTGAGCATCCTTCAATTGACTTCTACTGGAGAGAGAATGGCAGAGGCTATGAAGATGCTGAGGGGACTGTAGCATCTCCATGGCAAGGAAAGGCTGTTCAGCCTGGAGAAGACTGAGAGGGGATCTGATCAATGCACGTCAATATCTACAGGGCAGGGGCCAAGGGGATGTGGCCAGACTCTCGTGAGTGGTGTACAGTGACAGGACAAAGGGCAATGGGCACAAACTGAAACCCAGGAGGTTCCACCTAAACACGAGGAAAAACTTCTTTGCTGTGAGGGTGGCAGAGCCTGGCCCAGGCTTCCCAGAGAGGTTGTGGAGTCTCCTTCTCTGGAGAGATTCCAAACCTGCCTGGACAATGCAATCCTGGGCAAACTGCTCTGGGTGACCCTGCTGGAGCAGGGGATTGGATGACATGATCCTCAGAGGTCTCTTCCAGCTCCCGCCATCCTGGGAGTCTGTGATTATGTGATTTGTATGGGGCTTTGTCTATTGTCAGTGTCCTCTCTGTCCTTCTGCTTAGGGAAGATGAGCTACCATGTGCCTTGGCTCATGCCTTGGGCAGGATAAAGTGGCTGCCCAGCCCTGGTCTCCATGAATTTCTGGCTCCCATAACTCACAGTTAAATGGCTAGAGAACAGGATGTCTTAGCCTGGAGAAGGAGAAACTCCAGGTCCTGCTCAGCCGCAGCATTGTCATTATGTTCTGATGGAGCACAAGGATTGACAGATGTGTGATTTTCCCCTTTACGCGTGTGTCTTGCTCTGCTCTGTCCTAGACGAAGGGAACCCAGGGCCTCTTGGCTGGCTGCACTTGGGCACATGTGGTGTGACAGTGACCGTTCCCAGGCCTGCAAACAGCTCATTAAAAAGTGCAACTCTCATTAGCAAAATAATTAGCACACCTGGGCATGTTCTGGGAGCAGGAAGGAAGCAGGAGGGGGATGTGGGAGAAGGTTCGTTATTTTCTGACGCAGAGCCCCGGATGGCAGGATGAAACGAGCCTGCACATCTTCCTTCAAAGCCATGATTTTAATTGCCGGGGAGCAGCTGACCCTCAGTTCTGAAGGCCTCACTGCCTCTCTGGGGGGGATGTGGTGTGGGCACAGTTCTTTCTCACAGCTTTTTGTCAACATGCTGGCTGCTTTCCCCCAGGCACGGCAAGAAGGGCTGCAGCCATCCCCCTGGAGAGGCATCCCTGGGCAGTGGTGCTGAGCCCCTGTGTTCTTTCTCTGGCAGGGATGGTGAACTTCAGCGAGGTGTCTGGGTACCCCCTCTTGCAGCACTGGAAGGTGCAGTCCATCATGTACCATGTCCGCCTCAACCAGCTGACCATCTCCCAGTGTAAGCATGTGGGGCTGGGGGGAAGAAGGGGAAAAGGGGTGGTGAGAGGACACATAGTCTTCTTCTGGCAGGTGATGGGCTCAGAGGTTGGTTGCCCATTGCAGGTGTGTAGGGAAGTGGCAAGGCCTTGAGGTCCTGTTGGCTCTGAGCATCTCCTCCCATCTCCTTCCCAGCCTTCAGCAATGCGCTTCACTCTCTGGATGGGGCCACCTCCCGTGGAGATTTTGTGGCGCTGCTGGACCAGTTTGGCAACCACTACATTCAGGAGGCAGTGTATGGCTTCGAGGAGTCCTGCTCCATCTGGTATCCCAACAGACAGGTCCAGCGGCAACTCTGGCTGGAGTACGAGGACATTAGCAAAGGTAGGAGCCCTGCTTGTCCCCAGGAAGAGTCCCCACAACCACCTCTTGGGAGCAGGAAGCTGGGTTCACTTTCAGCATAGCAGGGAAAGTGCCTGCCCCGCGTCATGGCTGCATCCCATCTCATCCTCTTATTTACATCCTTCTCTCACACCCTTTGAAGCTGGCTGAAGGACTCCTGTGGACTGAAGCAGACGTTAGTCTGGGCCAGAAAGGAAGATAAATACCCACATCCCTAGGGACATGAAAGACGAATCCACTAATCCCACCAAGCCGTCCTGCCTGATTCTGGACTTAACTGTTATTTGTCTCTAATCCTGTTCCTTCCTTTCTTTTGTCTCCACCATATCTACTCTCTTCCACTTGCATCCCCCGGCGAGACTTTTCTACCTCTAATGTGTTTTCTTCTCCTGGGCTGTCAGAGCTGCCCTTTTAATGTCTGGAGACTGGTTATGAACTGTGAGGTTCACCACGGTGCAGAGGGCACCCAGCACTGCTGCATTCCAGGGCAAGTTGTGATGATTTTAAACTAAAAGAGAGAGATTGAGACTGGAGAGAAGGAAGAAATATTTTATACTGAGGAGGGTGAAACACTGGCCCAGGTTACTCAGAGAGGTGGTCAATGCCCCATCCCTGGAACCATTCTAGATGAAGTTGAACAGGGCTTTGAGCAACCTGCTGTAGTTGCAGATGTCCCTGCTTACTTCAGGGAGGTTGCACTAGATGACCTTGAAAGGTCCCTTCCAACCCAAAAAGTCTACGATCTCTTGTGCTGGCCTTTGCAAAGCTTCCTGCAGACATTTTGCTGCCTGTGCTGGTGACATTGGGTTGCACCACCCAATTGCCAGCTCCAATGTTGCCAGCTCCCAAGCCTGGACACAGAGGATGCTGAGAGGAGCTGATGCTTTTTAGGTGACCATAGTTTGCTGTCCCCTGCCCAGGAGCTCCCAGGTGCAGGCAGTGTGAGCTTGGAGCTCACAGGCACAGTTACCGCCACATCATTTCCAATACAAAGCTTTATAATTCTCAATATTGGCACGAGCCTATGGTGCTGCTCTTGCTGTGCCCTGGCTGTGAAGACATTTGTTTTCTCTCAAGGGCTTCTCTGTGAGAAAGGCTTCTTTCTGAGCGTGAGTCTGGATCCTGTGGCCTCAGACCCCCTGGAGCCCAAACTTCTTCCCAAGCCCACCTGCAAGAGTACAGACCCATTGCTGTTTTGCTGTGGGCTGTCTCCAGATGTAGCATCTTTTGATTGCAAGTACTTTCTTTTCTCCAGCAATTTCCTCCTCTTTGATTTTCCTCCTTGGAGGCTTTTCAGGTCTGGCAAGTCTCTTTCCACCCACAATATCACATTTCGGTTTCACTCTGGCACCTGCCACTTTCTCTCCTTTGCTCTTTGTTTGCAAACGTCAGGAGATGGATATCGATTGAGAAATTGCAAGAGACAAATCATTCCCTGGCTCCTCTGCTTTCCCTCGGCGCCTGCTAAGCTGCAATTCACAGCCAGCCCAAAGCGATCCATTTCCAGCTCACTGGGGGAGCGGAGCAGCGCTCTTGTATCCTGGGTTTTATTTAACAGCCTTGTTTTCTTTCAGGAGTCTCAAAGATAGGCCCATTTCTCAGCAAACCCTTGCAATAGGAAGATCTTCCTATTGAGCTGCAGATGTGCTCTTGGGCAGCTCCCCACAGCAGCCAGCCTGTACCAAGCCACCGCTGGCAATGCCCTGAGCCTGCCCAGGGGTGAGGCATTGCCTGGGCATCCTTTGGCTTCCTCTGACCCCACCAGTCTCCCTTGACCGTCATCATTGTGCCAATGAATGGAGTTCAGTCCACAAGTGGTGTTCCCCAGGGCTCTGTACTGGGGCCAGTTCTGTTTAATATCAATAATCTGGATGAAGGGATTGAGGGTACCCTCAGTACATTTGCAGATGAAACCAAGTTGGGTGGGAGTGTCGATTTTCTTGCAGATAGGAAGGCTCTACAGATGGGACTGGACAGGCTGGCTCAATGGACCACGGCCAATGGGATGAGGTTCAACAAGGCCAAGTGCCAGGTCCTGCACTGGGGTCACAACAACCTCAGGCAACACTTCAGGCTTGGGGCAGAGTGGCTGGAAAGTGTTGGAAAAGGACCTGGGGGTGTTGGTCAACAGCCAGAGGAAGATGAGCCAGCATGGGCCCAGGTGGCCAAGAAGACCACCAGCAGCCTGACTGGTATCAGGTATTACCCTGTGTGTATGGGGCAGAGGGTAAACGAGCTTTCAGCCTTGTTACAGGCTAGCTGGGGGTCTGTGGTCCTGGCAAATGTATTTCTCTCCATGTCAACATTCTCTTTTGCTTCATGATGGTGCTTTGTAAGCTGAGCCCTTAGGGAGAGACTCTATTTCCTTGCCCAGCTGCAGCTTTGTCCACCTCCATGATGCCCCATGACAGTGCAAAGAGACAGGAGGAGCCAGGCTTGAGCCAGCTCCCAAAAGGGAACTGCCCCCCAGTTCCCTTCCCCTGGTGGGGAGGAGGAGCAGGAGTGCAGAAGTGGAGGGGCTGGAGGGGGGTTTTGTGGTTTTGTAGCAATTTTGGCGGCTTTCGGAGCATCTAAAGACCCTGGCAGGACTTTCCTCCTTATTCTGAGCTCTTTGGTACTGCTGGCTGCAGATATTTTTGGGTGAGAATGGAGTCAGTGTTGTTACTGTGCACCCTGGTCTGACACTCATCTTCTCTGGTCTCCAGCAGACTCTGTCCCATCGGCTTTGATAGGAGTCCATGGGAACTGAGGGAGCTGAGTAAAGAAATCAGACATTGGGCCAGGCGGGCTTTTGCAGTGGTGTGGTTTAGCTGGGGGCTTTGCCAGAGCTGTCAGCAGGGAGTGAAGGTGCTCAGGCAGGTCCTTCATGAGTCTCCAGCCACATGAAAGAGGCTCCCTCTTGTGGGGACGTGCTGCAAGGGTGGTCTATCCAAGTACCAAGTGAAGGGCTGGGGAAACTGAGGAAAGGGGAAACAGAAGGACCTGTGATGGTAGAGGCCAGGGTGGACTTTACAGTCCTGATTTCTCCTCTGAAGAACAGTGAACATTTCATCCTTACAGAGCAAACAGGGATCTCTTAAGAATCCAGGAAGGTCTCTGGGCAGCACCACCTCTCTCCTGGGTGGAAGGCAGGGCTCTTGCCCCCTCACATCCCCTTATTGGTGGCTCAGAGCCCACCCTGGTGCCCCCCCTTTTCCTCCTTTCCCAGGAAACTCCCCGTCAGATGAGTCAGATGAACGTGAGCGGGACCCAAAGGTGCTCACCTTCCCTGAGTACATCGCCAGCCTCTCTGAATCGGGCACCAAGCGCATGGCAGCTGGCGTACGGATGGAGTGCCAGAGCCGAGGGCGCTGCCCCTCTTCCTGCCCACTCTGCCACATTGCCTCCAGTCCCGATGTGCCGTCTGAGCCCATCCTGCTGGAGGTCACCAAAGCAGCCCCTATCTACGAGCTGGTCACCAACAACCAGACCCAGCGGGTGAGAAGCCACTGGCTTAGGGTTGTGGGATGGACATGGGGGTGGCGGGACAGCATCAGGGTGGTCTTTGCAGGCAGCTTGCCCTAGGTAGCATGATGTCAAGCCATGGCAGCTCTTACCTATTGGCCAGCCCTGCTCTCCAGGATGGATGGACCGTGCTGAACCATTCAGGGGATGGATGAGCACTAACTGTAGTGGTGATGGGATGGGAGCTCACCTGCCCAGTGCTCACCCTCTTCTCCTCTCTCCCAGCTCTTGCAGGAGGCCACCATGAGCTCGCTGTGGTGCTCAGGCAGTGGGGATGTCATCGAGGACTGGTGCCGTTGTGATTCGAGTGCCTTTGGGGCTGATGGGCTACCCACATGTGCACCTCTTCCGCACCCCATGTAGGTCTCCACACATGCCCAGCCTGGCCTTTTGGCGTGATGGGTCTGGGAGGAGGCAGCAATGGCCAGTGATGCGGTGGCAGGAGCTGATGGGGCTGAGGTGGCTCTATGGGACAGGTTTGCAAGTGGATGGGGGACCTGGAAATCAGGCAGAGGGTGCAGAGATGCAGTGTCTTTTCTAAATGGAGCTGCGGATTGGGGAGCTGTTTCTGGATCCATCCTGGTAGAGCAACCCCAGGGAAGGAGCCCTTTGGACCATCATGCCCAGAGCCAGAAGGGGTACGAAAGGGGGAGTCTCTCCTGTGGGTTAATGGCTTTGAAGCCCTTCTGCTGTGAAAGTGTGGTGCAAAACCAGTCCCTACATACTGCCTCACAGAAACCAGATCATTTCTGGGGCAGTTGCACATGGTCTGCATAGCAGGGTGAGTGGCACCAACAAACACCCTCCTGATGCCTTCTGCACCAGCCATGGGTGCTGACTGGAGAGATTGTCCTCAGCATCTCTCCCATACCGTGTGCCTCAGCCTGATGGTTTTGTGACCATCTTAAAGCACAGAGGAGCAGTAAGTGATAGATATGGGTGAGCACAGGTGGGTGGTGGGGATGGCTGGCAGATCTTGCCCTCCTGAGATGTTGACCAGGCAGCATTGCCCCCCAGCCTGCGGCTCTCCACCGCTCACGAGCCCAGCAGCACACTGGTGGTGCTGGAGTGGGGGCACTCGGAGCCTCCCATTGGGGTGCAGATCGTTGACTACCTTCTCCGTCAAGAGAAAGTCACTGACAGAATGGACCACTCCAAGGTGGAGACAGGTGAGTGGGGACTCCACTGGTTCTCTCTGGGGAGGGTGGGATGGGGGTGCTGGAGGAGAGCCTCTGTCTCTCTCTTTGCAAGGGGATGCTGCACTGTATCCAGTGTCCTCTGGAAGAGAAAGCAGCCGTGCTCCTGCCCACCATGCTGCAGAAGTGGCTGGAAAAGTGATGGGGCCATCTCTGCACCCACCTCACACTTGAGCCTTGGTCCCCCTTGGTAGCAGGCAGCATGGTAGCGGGCACAGACCTCAGTGGCTCTCCACAGCCCCGGGGACACCTGTGTCATCACCCGCGGCGCGTCCACCCCTCTCTCCCTAGAGACGGTGCTGAGTTTTGTGGATGACATCATCTCTGGCGCCAAGTCACCCTGCGCCATGCCGGCCCAAGTGCCTGACAGACTCTCCTCCACCATCTCCCTCATCATTCGCTGCCTGGAGCCTGACACCACTTACATGTGAGTCATCTCCCCATGAGTAATCTCCCCTGTGCCATGCCCATGGCAGCACCATCACCCTGACCCTGGTGCTCCTGCTTAATGCTGCCTGTGTTTGCATGAGGTCTTGGGAGTCCAGAGCTTCACGTTTTTCCTTCTTGGCCAGGTTCACGCTGTGGGGAGTTGATAACACAGGAAGACGCTCCAGGTCCAGTGATGTGACAGTCAAGACCCCCTGTCCTGTGGTGGATGATGTGAAAGCTCAAGGTGAGATGGAGGGAGCTACTGGACTGTGATGTTAGGACCAGCAACAGAGAGTTCCCCCTTGCATGTCCTCACACACATCTTGTGCCCTGTCTGTAACATCTCCACCCATAGTGGCCCAGGTGCTGCCATGTGCTTTTGAGGGTTGGCATGGAGAACGGCAGGAGGCATAAACAAACACAGAGGCACTCTGTGCTGGTGTAAGGGTGGGATGATGAGTGGAGGGACTGGCATTCAGGACACACCGAAATAGTCAGGAAGACCTGCCTGTCCTGCCCAGAAAGCAACTGGTAGTATAGGTGGTGGCTGTGCTCAAGAAACCTCATAAATAAATGGTATTTCACTAACAGTACCTGATGACACCACCCATTTCTTTTTCTAGTTGGACCAAACTATGGGAACCTAATCTGGACAGAGTCTGTAGAATGCCATCTGCTCTGTTGCTCCTCCACTAGGACTTGATATGACATAAATCATAACTCAGAGGACCAATCTTGTCTCTGGGCTTGGTCTCCCTAGAGCTGAGCTTAACCTGATAGGCTTTAGTCATACCTTTTCTTGCACCCCACTAATATGCCCCGTCCTTCTGCCCAGAAATAGCAGACAAAATCTACAACCTCTTCAATGGCTACACCAGTGGCAAAGAGCAGCAAACAGCCTACAACACTCTGCTGGACCTGGGTTCCCCCAGCCTGCACCGAGTCCTATACCACTACAACCAGCACTACGAGAGCTTTGGGGAGTTCACCTGGCGCTGTGAAGATGAGCTGGGGCCCAGGTAGGCTTGGGAGCTGGCTTGGCTTGGCAGGCAGGCATGCCCACCAACAGGCTTATCCCTTGTAGAAGTTGGTCACAAGGAAGGTGGCTCTCTGGCAAACCTCATGACTCTGCTTGCTGATGGACTCTCACAGTGGTCCTTTTTTGATGGATCTTATGCATATGTTTAGGGTCCAGCCATCTCCCTTGAAGCACCATAAATGTAGGACAAAGTAGAAGGTGGTAGACCATTGTCAGCCCATTGTCCTTGTCCGTCACACCAGCCCTATACTGTCTCTGGAGCTTTTCCTAGTCTGTTCATGCCATGCAGGGTGGGAAAGGGATGGGATCCTTTTTTCCTCAGTAGATACTTCCACAGGCAAAAAGGCAGAAGGGCTTAGAAAAATAATGCACCTTTGAGGAGTGGAGGTCATTGTGGGTGAAAAGGGGAGGGAGCATGACTGGAGAATGTTGCTAGAGAAAGAACCCAGCCATTGATGGTGGGAAAAAGGTGCAAGGAGGTGGTGGTACTTTCAAGCCAGGTGGAGAAGGTGGCACAGAAGAGCCTGGTTGTGGAAGCTGTGCATGCAAACACTCATACATATGCTGGACCATGCCAAGGTCAGACTTGGCTTTCCTGCTTTTCCTAAGCTTTGGCTTGAGTTGAATGCATTTCTGTGTGTTGAAATCACTGTCACTTTTGGTCCAAAGCAGGCAGTGGATTGACCTTGGGTCTGAATTGCAGGTGTATCCCCTCCCTTCTGATCCATGTCTGTGGTCATGTTGGGTGTTTGCAGGGACACAAGTGTTTTTGATGCCCAGGCAGTGCTGAGCTGCCATGGTGGGTTTTGAAGGAGGTTGCCCTGAGCTCTTCCTGGCTGAGACAGTCCCTTCATGCCTGAGTGAGCACCATGTCCTCTTCTTGGGCTCTTCCGGGTCATTGTAGCCTCTCTAGCTACCTGGGGATGGGATGCCTCATGCCAGGTCTTGAAGAGGCAGCCAGATGTTTGTTCCCTTCTCCCCATGTCCTTCAATGTCTGCTTTGTCTACATGGTTTCCCAGTAACGTCGATGTTTTCAGTCAGTTTAGCAAGCTGGGCTGGGAGATTGTGTGGGCTGAAGTGGTGTTTCATAGCATCTGGCCTCCATAGAACTGGAGCCTTGAGCTCATCCGGAAATCAGGATTACTCCAAATTTACATTAGCAACATGAAATGCAGCTGTGAAATGTGTGGCCTCCACCTTACCCTCATCCCACACCTCCTCTTGCTGGTCTTCCACCACTAGCTGTCTTCCAGCCCTGCTTCTCCAGATGATAATTTGTGGATTTCTAGTGGAGGGTTGGAGATCTTCCATGTACCTTCTCTGTCCTCCAAACCACTACTAGGCAGTCAGAAAGACTCAGCAAATAGCTGCTAGCTGTCTTGTGTTTAGTACCTCTTAGGCATGTCTTCTAGTTCAACTTTGATGGGAAACCTCCAAGAGTTCCTCCACTCCCTGGGACAAAGTTGAGGCCAAGCCTCAAAGTTCAAGTAGCGACATCCCGGTGCATGGAGTCTTGTTAAGGCTGAGGCTCCCACCAACTCCTCTGCCCGGGGTGGCTTCATTCCCATGACACTGAGTGGGATCAGCAGGCTTTGATTTATGTCTCACCTTCATCTCAAACCCAGCTGCGTTGATGCCGCTCTGTCTCCATTTCCAGATGTGAAATCCAGCCCTGGTTTGCACAGACCATCTGACATCTGTTGTGATGGTTTGCATGAGGAGTACATAAAATTCCTTACATGACAGGCTGGAGTCGTCACACAGCCACTGCCATTGCTAAGGCTGAGTGCTGCCATTGCTGCTTGCTGCCTTGGTGAGGTGACCAAGGACCAACCTGAACATGGGGTGGAAACTGCATTGTCATGGGAAAGGTGCATTGGCATGGAGAAATGCCACCAAATTGTCCAAACGTTGCCATTTGCTGCATGAATCTTTGAGCTGGAGTGTTAATTCCACCCTCTGGAAATGCTGGAGCATTCAGGATTGGATGACGCAAGTTGCTGATGAAGTGTTTGCAGCTCGCACTACTTGGAAAGAGACATTTAGGCAGCTGCAGTGTGTTCTGGTGATGACAAATCTTGGAAAGCAGACCTCCTGTTTGATCGTCTGCGAGGGCGAAGCATCCAGACTGGTGGTGACAGGACAAATCACTTGCAGATGACATTATTTAGCCAGCAGACAGAGTGTTTGTTTGACTGTTGCTGATGCTCCTTTGAAGTCCTGGATGTGGACCCACATGACTGACTCTACCATGTCCCTCCTTCTCCATGCGGCCATGCTGTCTTCTGGCTCTGCTCGCTTGGGGCGCGCTCTCTTCCCTTCTAGGTGACACTGGCTGCTGGACCGAAGGAAGCAAGGGGGAGTACAGATACCTTGCCTGGGGTTATGAAAGCAAGTTGCTCCCTCTCAGCCCAAGAAGGGCTCCAGAGAGCTCTGGACTTTGCCTGAGGAGAAGAAATAAGGGCAAGCATAAGGTCCTGCACCTGTGAAGGAGTAACCCTCTTCACTGGTACAGGTCAGGGGTTTAGCTGCTGGAAATCAGTTCTGCAGAGAAGGACCTGGGAATCCTGGTGGACAAATTCACCATGAGCCAGAAATGGACTCTTGTGGCTAAGAAGGCCAGTGGTGTCCTGGGGTGCACAACAAAGAGAGTGGCTAGCAGGTCAAGAGAGGTCTATTCTGCCCTAGTGAGTCCACATCTGGAGTATTGTGTCCAGTTCTGGTCTCCCCAGTTCAAGGGATACAGGGAACTACTGGTGAGAGTCCAGCAGAGGCTACAAAGATGCCAAGGAGACTGGAGCATCTCTGCACCAAGGCTGAGAGCTCTAGGGCTGTTTAGCTGGAGAAGAGAAGGCTGAGAGGGGATCTGATCAATGCTGATCAATAGCTAGAGGGCAGGAGGCAAGAGAATGGGGCCAGACTCTTCAGTACATCACAATTTGTGCCTCTGTTGCCTGTGCTGTCCTGAACAGATGCTGAGTTAGAGCTACCAAGGGGACATATCTTCTCTTCCATGTCTATACTAACCTATCAACTGACCTTGAAGCTGGCTGGGACACTAGAAGCTCTTGAGGCACTTAAACTTTCGCCTGGGTTTCCAGGCACATGTGATACTCGCCTTCAAGATGCTTCATTTGAAGCTATTACCTCCACATTTGCCAGATCCCCTGGAGATGGGCCAAAGTGCTAAACAAGTTTAAAATGAACATAATGTGTTTCATCTGAACAAACTGGTTTTCTTGATAGAAGCATTATAAGCACAATTTTAAGATTTAAAATGTGAAAAGAAGAGAACACAATTTAGGTCATATTTGGCCAGGATCCTCTGTGCTCTTTCAGTATCTCATCCAACATGAGTGGTTGGTAATTTAGCTCTTTCTCGATACAATTATATCTTGTGATATTGCATCATAGGAGGATCCTAATTTTTATCTCACCATCAGCCTTCCAACCAGACCCCCACAAGCCAAGCATGGTATTTTGAGTGGGTTATTTGTTTTTTTTCCTAAGTCTCCTTCATGTTCAGTCATGTCCCACTGTGCTGACTTCCAATACTGGGCGTTTCTTCTCCATCGCATCCCCTCCGGCCATGTGATGGCAAGGGAGCAATGATTCCAGAATGCCCACCTGCTCTTTCTGACATGTGACTGGAGGTATCCTACACCAAGCCCTTTGTGACCAGCTGTTTCCAAACATGCAACCTGTGCATTTCATGGGGAGGACACATGTGGTGACCCTGCCCTGGGCTGGCCACACATGTCATGCCTGACACCTTTTCAGCATTTCTCCCCATTTCCTGCAGTGCTTTTGGCTCCCACGTTCCCTTCCAGTTCTAGTTGAGGTTCAGTAGCTGCAGCAGTGACTGATGATACCACTGATGATGTCCATCCTAAGGGGTGTTTCACAGCTACACCTGTGACTGTCCCCTCACTCAACCCTCAGCAAACCTGTCCTTGTTGTGGGGATGATGTGGGCTGGAAGAAGAAGAGGGAGCAGGGCAGGGAAGTGTAAGGTGAGTCCCAAGACCAGTGTATCAGGTCCAGCACCACTGCAGTGGCATGGGTATCTCTGACCTGGGCAGGGGCTGTTCTCGCATACATTTAGAGTCACAGTGCTGCCATGGGACTGGTGTCCCCCTCAGTCCTTCCTCATCCTGGCAGTGTCAGGCTCTGCTCAGCCAATTTCCATGCTTCCCAACTCTTGTGTTATCTCTTCTCCCTCCAGCAGCTCCCACGGTGTCTTTAACTGTCTTTGCTTTTCTCTCCTCATACGTTCCTCCGCCCTTCCTGCCTTCCTCCCGTGGTGTGTCCATCACCCTTGCTGCCCCCTTCCCTCCTCCCTGGCATCTCCCCATGCCCGCCCTCGCTGCAGGAAGGCTGGCCTCATCCTCTCGCAGCTGGGGGACCTCAGCAGCTGGTGCAATGGCCTCCTGCAAGAGCCCAAGATCAGCCTTCAGCGCTCATCCCTCAAGTACCTCGCCTGCCGCTACAGCGAGATCAAGCCCTATGGGCTCGACTGGTCGGAGCTCAGCCGGGACCTCAAGAAGACATGCGAGGAGCAGACGCTGAGTGTCCTTTACAATGACTATGGTGACAAGGACTACTGAGGGTTGCAGGCGCCCACTCTCACACTGGCCTTTCCACAGGCATTTTGTGAGGGTTTTATACACAGACCCATGGGGGAGGGGAGGGTGTCGCTGATGTCTCTGGAGACACAAATTTGGACCAGGAAGCAAAACGAGCTGCTCTGTGCAGGACTGATTCAGTATTAGTTTCTTCTTTGACTTGGCCAAAAGCCTTTCTAGTTAGAAGTCTTGTGGGATCCAGTTTTCTTGGGTTTGTTTTTTTCATTTTGCCAAGAGGTTCCTCAGCATCAGAGGAGAGGGCAAGTTGGGAGGGCTTCTGCCCTGGTTGTGGGGACCATCGCCAAGGGTGGGGGACACCAGTCATGGGAGAAACAACAGTGACACAGCCAGGACAGGGGAGCAGGTGATGGAAGGTTGGGAACACAGAGGTGGGACATGTGGGTCAGGTTGAGATGCTAATGGTTATGGCTGAGGAAAACAGCCACTGGCCAAGAGGGTTGGAATTTTCTCTTTTTAAAGCATGAGGTCTGGATGAGACCTGGTTGAGCAATGGTGCCATTGCAGGGTAGGGCTGGTGTGGTGTCACTAGCTGGGTAAAGGAGAGGGGGCTATTGGTGAGCCCATCCTCTCAGGTTCTCTGTCATGGTCAAAGACCACGTCTCCAGGATGCAGTCCTCCAGAGCAAAGGCAGCTTGGCTTCACGGCTGGTAGTCAGCTGGACATTGTGAGCTTCCTTCTTGTGGGACCACATTCCTAAGAAGTCAACTTAAAAAATCCCTTCCATTATTTTTTTCTTTTTACCCACCATAATAAAGACTTTGAAGCAACATCAAACTACTGCTCAGGAGAGCCCCAGTCAAGAGAGTGGCACCCAGACAGCTCGAATAAGGCTGTCTTCTGCACTAGTCACCATGTAGCTGTGGCATAGCTCAGGCTCTGCATGGCAAGGGGAGTGGGGTGTAGCATACCCCAAGGTGGTGGGGCAGGACGGTTCTGGAGATCCTCTAGTCCCAGAAAGGGCTCTGTGACACAGCAGGCTTCTGGGGGGTGTTGCTTGCCTGTGTTGAGGCTCATATCTGCAGCTCTCACCAGTGACTTCTGTTTTTTTAAACCAGAGGACTGGGATTGTCCTGGGCACTGGGCTCGGTTTGAAGCAAACTGTTCTCTAAAGCCCTGTTGACACTAATGGTGTTGCAGGCAGCAAACGGCTTCCTTTTAGCTTCATCTTCCAGTATGGTTTGCAGAGGAGGTATCTCTGGACTTGCCAGTTGTCCACCTTTGATTGAGACCAGCCAGGAGTCCTAAAGCAGGATTTTTTATGATGCCTCTTCAGAGAGAAATTTCCTTTTAGTTTCTTCAGTCTTGACAGGAGCAATCTTCATCCTGTCTCTTATGATTTTCTGCCTCATTCCTCCTCCTACCTGCCAAGGACACAGCTCCAATACTTGCATGGTGCTGAGAGGGAGGCAGCCACGGTCCGCAGCCGGTCACAGCCAGCAGCACCGCAATACGGTATTTGCTCATCGGCAGTTTGGTATCTTCCTGCAGGACTGCAGAGTGCTTTGTTCATCCCTTCTCACGGGCAGACCTTTCCTACAGGAGCAGATGGCCCAGAATGGGGAGCTGCAGGGAGCAGCCAACGGCAGCCAGTGTTACCTGGGTGTTCTGGTGTCATTTCTGCAATGAATGTGTCTAGCAGGGGTCACTGGGCAAATGCTTGCTTTTTGCAAGAAGGAAGTCTACTAGATACTTTGGGCTTTTCCTCACGTTTCTTCTTATAATTTTTATGTTTCTGACACTGCTGAGAGCTTGGGGCTCAGAGCAAGACCAGCACTATCTCCATGTGCAGGTATATGTGGGCAGGTGATCCATACTGAGCCACTGCTCTTCTTCCTTTAAGCCACCAGCAGTCTTGACCAATACACTTTGGTTTATTCCCTTGCTTCTCCCAGCAGATGCTGAGAAAAGTTTTCACTTCCAGATGGGCAGTCATCCAGGGATGGGCAAAGGGCATCTCTGCTCAACTCCCCAAAGGGATGCTTGCACTAAGGCAGCTTGGGCCTAGATGCAAGTTGGTAGCTTGCCAAGTAATGCTGCTTACGAGGCCTTTATATGAAATGCAGACTGTTTTCCTTCGGGTAGCAGACTCCTTTCTTTTATTGCTTACTAGGTGCAGCAGCAGGGACAAGAGCGGTGCAGTCTGCAGCCAGTCATCAGGAAAACCCTGGGCACACATGCATCCACACCTGCCTAGGTTACTTTTTCATCCCGTCCCCTGAGATTTGCACCGGAGCTCTGTAGATATCTCCATTCCACTTCTGTGCTCTCACTTCAAAGGTTTTGTGTGGTCAACTCAAACCCCGCAGCATCATCAGCTGGCTGGGTTGGACCCTGCTCCCTCAGCCCCAGCTTCCACATGGGCTGGAAGATGGACCACCCTAGAGGGTGAGGGGACAGCCACCCACCCAAGGTCCTTTGGCAGCACCCTTGCACAGCTGGACGGGACTCAGTGTCCCCATCCCATGACGGACTGTGCAGTCTGCTGGTGGGACTGTGCTCTACCTTGTTGACTGCTGCAGCATGGCTGCACCTGCTGTGCCAACAGGTCCTGCTGGCATGGTATGTCTGTAGGGCCATTTTCACAATGGCCCTGGCTTTGTGGAAGCTTCCTTCTTGGTTTCCATGCTCTGTCTTCAAAATTCAGAATTTTGTCCAAACTTGGATTTTCTTGCCCAAATCCTTCAAATTAACACATGAGCCCCCAATGCCTGCTGTGGGCACACAGACCAGAGCAGGAGGTTGCACCTTGGCTGCAGACCTGGCCTTGGTGTGATGTGTTCTATGGAGCTTGCTCATGTAAAACAGCCATCAGTGAGCCCTGAGCTGTGCCCTTCCCTGCAGAGGTGACACTGTCCATGTCTGCCACAGGGTCCTGCTGTTGAGTCTGAACAGTATTTTCTCTCTTGGACTCCTGGTTCTTCCCATGCTGCCAACCACACAAAAGGTAGAGAAGACACTGCTTTCCATGCATTTCTGCAACCTCCTTTGACCCCTGCCCTCTCTTCTTGTTTTATTTCTGAAGTAATGAGCAATCAGTCACATGAGATGAACCTCTGGGTCGTTATCTTTTGTTTGCTGCACCTGTCCCCTTGTAATAGCATTACTACCTTTTACTTGTCGTGAAGTTATTTAACATATAAAGATGGTTTGGTCCTTTTCTTTACAAAGATGGCTACAATTCATGTTCCTTGATGTTCTATTAAAACTCTAATGTGACGTTTTACTACTGTAGATTGAAAGTAGGGTGCTTTAGGGTGAGATAGCCATGTGGCAAAGAAACACAAAACCCTTCCGGATTACTTTAAAAAAAACGTTTTAAACAACAGCAATGGCAACAAAAAAATCTCATTGTAACACTATGTAAAACTCCAGATGATAATTCAACTGACTATTAAACGGAGCTGTTAGTAATCTGTGGGTCTGGCAAATGGGAGTGTTTGTTTATAGTTTTGGTCCTGTTGATGTCATCTTTTGGTAGCGGATGAAACGCTCCCAGCCTTTGAACTCCTCACACAAGTTTAGCATTAGCCTGTCTGCCCACAGGGTTAGCCAAGTTCCAGGCCACTCAGTACACACAGCTGGAACCATGTTCTGTGTCTCACCTTGACTACCTGCTCTGTCAGGCATGGGAAGGTGTGGGTTTTGGGCGGGGAGGGGGCTGGGCTTGCAGTCCTTGCTTTCCAAGCATCCACAGATGCAGGAAATTTTGGAGTAGAGTCCGAAAAAAAGGTCCTTTTAGTCTGTTTTTGTAGTATATAAGGTGGATGGGATGGTGCTGTCTGGTAGTCAACACCCACCTGAGAACTTCCTGGTCCATCTGGCAGACTTTTGACAGAGGATTAGTGGTATCATGAATATTAATGTCCTACAAATGATGTGAAATTCAGTGCCTGAGAAGAGGTCAGAGCAGCAAAGGATGCCTTGAAAGTCACTTACAGTGCAGTGCTGTGTCTAGTGCTCAGGCCATTGTAGCACCTGGCCCCTTGGCTAAGCCCAGTGGGTATTGCCACCCACCCTGCCAGATGGGTGGGAGAGGTGGGGATTATTGTGGGCAGGCAGACAGGATGCCTGGGAAGACACAGGAGAGGCAGAATTTATGGGCTGTAGTGCACAAATCCACAGGAAAACAGACTCTATCAAGTGTCATGGAGTAACTTGATTTGTAATTTTTTTTTTCTCTTCCCACTGCTAAATTGCAAGAAAATAAGCTAAAAACTACACCTGATATTTTCCTTCTGCTATTTTCTGTGCAGTTAAGTGCTGTGGCTGCCACTGTCTCATTGCACAATAATCTGTGGCTGTGGAACAAGATGTGAGGAGGAGGAGGAGAAAGAGAGGGGCCATGTGGCAGCAGGGGGTGCAAGCCTTAGCCACTGTGTAGGAAATTCTCACCTTGGTTGGATCACAACACTTTCACCAGAGCAGAATCAACTCTGGGGTCATCTGGGTTTCCAGCAATGGTGGTTTGGAGAAAGCCACCCCAAAAAGGGTGAAGTGGACTCTAAGACCAGCACTGTGGCAGCTTTTTAGGAGGGGGGGCTGGTAATTTGCGAGTGTTGGGAGGGTTGCTGTTGCCCATCAGTCCTTATTCATCCTTAGAAAACTGGTACCAGCGGGGACTGATGCATTTCAACACATACAGGAGCAAGTGACACCACTGGAACCCCCACACAAAGCACCAAGTCCCTGCGGTCCTGGTGGTTGCCACATTTGTAATGACTGACAGGAATCTCCATAAGAACAGCTGACAAAGCTTTTCAAATCCAATTTGTATTGCTGAAAGAGCCACCACCCTGCTCGACCACATGTCCTCATCATCTTGGGGATGCAGGGGTTGGCATCTCTTGCCTTGAGGCTGCATGTTTGTCAGAAAGGAGGGGCTGGGAAAACAATTCTTCACTTGGCTACTGCCACAGACAACTGCTCTTTTTGTTTTAAAGATGTGGACCATCTTTTTAGCAGGGCCTGTTGCAACAGGACAAGGGGTGATGGTTTTAAACTAAAAGAGGGGAGATTTAAACTACATATAAAGAAAAATTTATTTACACTGAGATTAGTGAGGCCCTGCCCCAGGTTGCCCAAAGAGGTGGTAGCAGCCCCATCCCTGGAACCATTCCAGGTGAGGTTGGCTGGGGCTCTGAGCAATCTGCTGTAGTCCTTGCTCCCTGCAGAGGGGGTGGACTAGATGACCTTGAAAAGTGCCTTCCAATCCAAACCATTCTATGATTCTATGAAATGCAAGCCGTAAAACTGGGATCCTGGATGCTTGAGGTTGTGGAGCCCATTGATATGCTGCTGCCTTTCATGGAAGCAAATCTGTCCCTGGTGGAAGTGCATGATTTGCAGAACTTTGCCTCAGAGAGGGTGACTGATGGCACCAGGAGATGCTGCTACTCTTCTGGGGAGCAATGGGAAGAGTCCATGCAAAGACCAGATGAGAAGGAGAGGCCAGTGTGGAGTAGATGGAGGCACATGGCCATCAAGGGTGGCTGGAAGAAGAGGGAGTGGGGTTTAAAGATAGGACAAGGGAAATAAAATGTAATGAGGAGGGACGCTCAGGATGACTTGACTGTCCTTAGTAGGAATACATCCCCTTTAATTTTGGGCAGCTCCATCCCAGCCCTGACCCTCCTAGACATGGTGGAAGGGCCAACACTGGAGGCAGCTCTGCCTGCATGCCTCTGTGCCTGGCATTCCCAGCTGCTCTGGTGCAGGCAGCCAGAGGGACCAAGGGCTCATAAGGGCCTCACTGGCTTCCAGCACCAACACAAACCCCAAAGCACCTCAGCTTGGTTCAGTCAGCGCTGGGTACATATGGCTGGTTACAGGAAGGGCACACTGGCCACGGTGAGGAGGGGAGGCTGTGCAATGCTTCCAGCCACTCCCAGGACCTTGTCCTTAGGTGTCCCTTCTTGCCCAGCCACCAGTGGCTGGACACTCAATTTTAAGTGCCTTTCCTTCCATTTTTTCAGCCCATCACTCATTGCCAAGACCCTTGATGTGCTCACATCAGCCCTGCAGAAGGAAATTTCCGCCCCCCCCCCCCACCCCCCCCCCCCCGCCCCGCCCCACCCCCGCCTCGTGCTCCGGCCCTGT
>JANHGN010008802.1:0-15256 GCA_024605025.1 Megaceryle maxima | reverse complement strand
TGAGAGGGGATTTGATAAATGTTTATAAATATAGGAGGGCTGAGTGTCAAGAGGAAAGGGACAGCCTCTTCTCACTCATGCCTTGTGATAGGACAAGGCGGAATGGATGTAAGCTGGAGCACAGGAGGTTCCACCTTAACATGAGGAAGAACTTCTTTGCTATAAGGGTCATAAAGCACTGGAATGGGCTTCCCAGAGAAGTTGTGGAGTCTCCTTCTCTGGAGATTTTCAAAACCTGCCTGGATGGGTTCCTCTGTGACCTGTGCTAGATTAGATGATCCTGCTCTGGCAGGGTGGTTGGGCTTGAAGATTTCCAAGGTCACTTTCAACCCCTGACACCCTGTAGCCTTAACCCCCAATCTTAGAAAGGTGTAGTTTGGTGATTAACTTTGTTTTAATTATTTCTTAGTTTAAAGCACAAAATTCAAATCTTCTTCTCTTCCTTTCCTTACCCTCTAGGTAGGTTAAAAAGGAAACAAAAAATCCAAGCCCAAAACCCAGATATAACAAATTTTCATCAGACTCTCTAAAGTGTGCAGAATCAGAGTGAAAGCAAAAGTTCATCCAGGCACACTATTTACTTTGGGAACAATGGGGTTAGCCTGCAGGAGAATTTTATACCCCTGGGCTCAAGTTTTTATGACTCTTGAATGCCCTTGCACTAATCATGGACAGCACATGTGTCAGCACCAGACTTGGTACCCAAGCATCCTCAGTCAGGAGTAACCCCGTTCCTGTGCATCAATGCTCAGCAGGGATTTCCATGTCTGTCCTTGATGTTCCAGTGGTGGGCAAGTGGCCACTTGGACTGAGAAGGGAAAGCAGCACACAGGGTAAAGTTACAAGGTCTCAACGCACCACCTGTCTTGTGATTTCATTTGTGAGGTGAGTGGTGAGGACTGAATAACTATGAGCTTCATCCTTCTCTATATGGTAAAGTTGAATAAAGTACGTATTTTGTGTTGAAAAAACACATCAGAAAATACAGCTGCAGGTTTCTCATGCACTTGTGCATCTATTCAAAAGACTCTAATGGAGTTTTGATCAGATATCCCAAGCTGGCAAAGGTGGGAGCCTTTTCTCTCAGGTTAACAGTGCAAAGGGGGACACGACATTTTTTCAAGGTCTGCTCAAGGTAATTGTCAGTTTTTCTCTTTATGTTTCTGGTGTAAGACCTATTTTTCACAGCTAGTCAACACTATCTTGATACTGAATAGCCTACCCTGTTTAGATTAATATAATATAATTATAATATAAAATAATATAATATTTTAAACCTCCATTCTGTAATATAAGTGCATGTGTGCGTGTCTTCTGACAAGGTCCCTACGAGATACAAGAAATCTGAGTTGCCATGGTACTTACCCATCAATATCACAAAATACTTACTTTTTTAAAGAGTATGTTCTAAGAGAAATCAATAAAAATATGAGAACTATCTTTAAATCACACAAATATTTCATTCCCTTTCTTTTGGGTGAAATTTCCATTTATATTCATCAAGTAATAGAAATCCACTGTGCTTTTCCATGGCTTTCCATACAGGAGGATCGATCCTCCTAAGAGTTTGAATGCAGTTCAGTGCTGACAGTCATTGAGAACAATGATATAGGAAAGTACAAAATAAGTTGTAGGGAGAAAAGTAAAAGGAAAATTAGTCAGCATTCATGTGCCACATACAATGAGCTATAATTAAAAATTATAACCACAGTAGAATTTAAGTCAAAATCCAAAGACAACTGTAGAGCTTCACAAAACTCTAGCAAAGCAGAGGAAGCTCAGCAGTTTCTCTGATGGACTGCAGATTCAATGAGAACATCCCACAGAAGCTGACATGCACAAGTTTTGTTACAGTGGAAAAAAAAGGAAGCATAGTTTAAAAATAACATGTTGTCTATGAGAATGGTCTTAAAGCCAAATGTTACACCTATACATTAAGCTCTGTTGGATTGGGACTTGGAGAAAAGTAAAGACACAATACTTCTGATGTTCTCAGTACTGTGTCAATGTGCTGTGCTCACAGAACAAAATTATCATCCATAACATGAGGAAAAGTATAAAAATCCATTTCTGTCTCTTCAGACTGCTGCCATTTAGATGGTGGAGGTGACAAACCTGAAGAGTCATTGGTAGAAAAAAGAGAACATAAATAAGAAACTGGAGGTACGACCTTTTGAAAGGACATCTGTGATGTACAGTGGTCCTGAAGATGTGACTTCCTTTTTCCTGAACACCTCCTCAGCTGCTTGTTCTTCTGCCCCTGATGCTCCAACAAAGACCTGGGCCAAGTGTTGGCCATGCCACACTACAACAGAAGCAGCAAGGCAGGAACTTCTCAAAATCATGAGTGGGAACCAATTCACTGTCAGTAATGACCACAGCTGTAATGGGCTGAATTTTAGGCAAAGTTACAGGAAGATCCACTAGGATCAAATCAGGGAAATCAGAGGACTTTTACAACGGCGATTTGCCCCCACTGAAGAAGATGCACCATTTCTACATGTCTGGGAAGGTGGGGATGCCACTGCCTGCTCTGGCCCTGACCCCTGAGCAGCTTGATAACAGTCACTTCACTGGTGTCCTGGGGGATGAAGCTGCCAATGACCCAGGGGAACATGGTGACTCACAAAGGCTACGAGGCCCTTTGCAGGAGGTGGATGTCATCGCTGACATCACGGCACAGCAGCTTCAGCAGCAGAGCAAGGTCACACTGAAGCACATCACACCAGCTTCTGTACCCCACCAGAGCTGACAGTTCACTGCACTCATTGCTCTTTTCTAAACAGTTGTTTTACCGTGTTACCCCGGTGAGTTCATTGCACACATTGTGTTCAAGCTTCCAGGCTAACAGCCCGTGGCAGGCCAGATAGCCCACACAACGTTTTTCCTCTGCTCTGACTGGGTTAGCATATGCTTCCATCAAGAATAATTGTGCATCAAAATTTAAAAGGCGGTTTCCATGACAACTTGAATGCATGACTTGAAAATTTGCCTTCTGTGAGCACTTTTTGCCAGTAGAACTGGGTTACTGAAATACCTCACAGGGAAAGGAGATTAAACAGGCAAAGTGCTTAGGGTGACACTACGGTAGGGTGACCTCTGCACCACGTTTAGACAGCTCCGAGCATGAGCTGGGCCTGCAAACAGGATCCTCATTGCTACCACAGTTTCAGTGAACATGTCTAGGCTAAGAATGGTGTTTCATGTGAAAATGAAACGTTGCCATTTCTTTGTTTCCTCTTTACAAATTTGTTTTGCACACTTGCCCCAGGGTCTCTGTCATCATCATGAACTAATGAAGAAATTATCCCAAAGGGACAGCAGCTTTCACTGGCACTGCTTCCACACCTGTCTTCTCTAAATACCTTTTGTGAAGCTGACAACCCACAGCCGTTTCTGATGCAGAAACTGTACCTAGGAAACAAGAATTGGTTGGGGATATTCCCTTTCTCCAGTGTCATTTTCTGAAGCAGAGTACCTGTTGTTTATCTTCTGGTGAGTGTCATGAATGGCCAGAAGACTTTTCTCCTGCTAAATCAATGTGTTTCTCTGGACACAGCTACGAAGTTCATCTAATAAAAGGAAACCTAAGCGAGATAAACATGAGAACATAACTTCATGAATGCAACAAGTATTTCAAGCATCATAAATCAATTATATTGGCCAAGTCTTAAAATGTTTGTGTTTTGAAGTTTATAACTATGTGCCCCAAATCCCTGGGATTTTGGAGGGACTTCAAGAACACCCACAGGTTTGAGTTTCTCTTCTCCAGTTTAATTCTGGCCTTGGTGAAACCAATAAGAACCTTAACTAACTTCAGCCATCCCTCTCAAGATCCAGCTCATAGATTTTCAGGTGCAAGGTAACTTTATCTGCAGATTTCACACCATCTGGAGATTTCCCTTTTGGTAAGTAGATGCAATTTCCAACGGGATTTTTCTCTTCTGATTGGTTTATTTTAACCATGGGCATGTTTTTGGTTTTGTTTTTTTTTTTTTTCCTTCTCTGGACATTATTTCCCCTCCATACAGCTTCTAGAGGTGTATAAAATAATCACTGTACAATAAGTAAGGAAATCTTGTCAGCATGGTACCATTTCTTTTCCTTTTGCTTTTAGCTTGTCTCACACATTGTTTGCCTTGGTATGTGGTGTAGATTTCTAGTAGGTGGACAATGAAATCTTCTTCTACAAGTCCTAGTTTTCTGGAATTTCCATAATTCCAGTCACTTTTATTTACACATAGAAAATGCTATTTATTGAAAGCAGGACACATTAAAAGGCAGAATATCTTACAACATAAAAGTGAATGTATTTGCATTCTCTTTTCAGCCCCTTCATTCACAAGTGCAGTGTATGTCTAGTACTCTGTGAACACCCCATGGTGACAACATCATAAAACCTAATATATATCAAAGTAGTCACTAAATGCCTCTTAAATACTGCCTAATTTTTTCTTTTTCATTCTTCCATAAAGAAGTAATTTGGATTACCACAATGTCTTTTCAATATTTGCCCATTTCTAGCAAGTTCACAGCTTGAGAATTGCTTAGTTGTTTTGCCTTCTCATGGTCACAACCACTGCTCTTTGTGGGGAAACATTATACACTGAAGGTTGGTTTTTTTCTGACTTTTTTTGGGAAGAATAAAAACAAAGATTGATGTTTACCATCACAGAAATTCTTCTTTTAATGAGTCCTGTAGCTGTATACTGGGAAAAATATTTAGCATGAAATCATAAGTACAATTTTTAATGACAATCCTTCAAAAACTGCATGTTTCGCATAGCTCCTTAACACTTTTTTTTTCTTTTTTTTTTTTTTTCTTTCAGAAACAAACAGAAAAAAGTAATCTGCCCCTTGGCATTTTCATGGCTCATAGGTCTCAATCTGAACTGTCAAAATGCTTAGTGTTTGTCTGTGGAGGTAAAAAGACATACTGAATACTTGTGAACACCCATGAAAGAAATGCAGCCTGTCTAATCTGGTTCAATGCCTATGAAAACACATTATGTTGTGAATATAAAACCTTAGGCTTTGTTCTTAATGGGAACCTAATCAGGTAGCTAATAAAACTGACTTAGTGTTGAGGCATGAATAAAAGAAACAACTGCTCTTACACTATACAGAGAAATGGATGATATTAAATCTGCAGGCACTGCTGCTCTCTTGAATTTTACACCGTGGTGGACGATCCTTAAAAACACGTTATACAGGAATGAAGTGTTGTTACAGACTGGAAACTGAGGTCAGCCTCATTGGAGAAAGATTCCATTAGTTAATGAAGATGTTTTTAAACTCTTTGGAATAAACACATAAAAATCTTCTGAAACCATATAAACTCTTGTGATTAATTACAATAAGTGTAATTTTACCTCATGTCTCACTGTGCCTCATCCTTCCTCCTGACTTAATGTTGTCAAATTACATTGGCTTTCTCTTCTTCTTTGTCATTCTTTTAACCTTACAGATGAGAAAAGCAAATACATACTATCATGATATTGCCTGTGTTTTAAACCAGGAAAGAAATTACTTTGAACATAGTAAATATAAATTGCAATGAATTGTAGGGAGTACGCCCTCAGACTCACTGAGTCACACCTGGAGACCGGGTGCTGCAGCAGCCTCATATCTGTTGGGATATTGGATCCAACAGCAACTATCAGAAACTACTTATATTTGTAGTTACATGAATGTGACGTAGAAAAAAATCCTGAAATCCACATTTTTCATGTAAGCAACTGATAAAAGAGAGCTTTGCTTCATGAATTTTATAGAGGAAACTTCTCCAGAGCTGACTGGAATGCAGAAGTGCACAGGGTGAGAGGCAGATGTATTGGCTGCGTGATTCTCCTGATTCAGCCTGAAAATGGAAAGGAATGCTGAAGAGCCCTGGAAAAGGGGAACTCTTGGAAAAGGCTCTAGAAACCGGAATGGGAAATTTGGCCAAATCATCAAATAGCTATAGCCTCCCAATAGCTTCAAAAAGCCTGTCACTTTCCAAACACAAAACCTGTTTTAAAGTCAGTAGATAATGAGGGAAGAGGTAGAAGAGAAACTTCTGCATCAGGATGAGAGTCACACTCTTGGCAGAGGAGTAATGGAGAAGACTTGCATGGGTAGGAGATGGTGATGGCTTCTCTCAATGCGGAAAACTCTTCTAGAGAGGAGAAAAAGTTGTGAGGATTTAGGTCTGACCGAAGACTGCATGAGGTTTGTCCATTAGGAGCACACACTTAATACAATGGTGAACAATGGAGAGAAGTTTACAGTTCTGGTAAGCAGTGAAACAAACCCCACAACCTGATTTCTCAGGAAAGCACATTTCTCAAGAAAACAAACACATATGGTGCTTAGAGCCAGCTCATTCTCCTCTGCTAGCGTTTGTGCAGTCCTCTGCGAGAGTGGCTCTGACTAGTGCCAGAATTTGGCTCTGAAAGAGGCGGGGGGGAGGGAGGCTAAAAAGTCTTAAACGTCTTTCCATAGTTACACAGAACAGCCCTTTGGTCTTCTTATAGCCGGTTTCTTCATAGACATTTATCTCTTTGTACAAGCGAGACTCCAGGATGTGAAGATAACAAGTTTTCTGGAACATCGCTATGAAATTATGAGCAGGAGTAGCAAACCAGTAATTTACTTCAGCGTTTCATGAAAGGGAACTTTTAATTCTGCTGAGACCTAAACTGATGACCTTCCGTCACTCAAAATTTTCCTTTGTCTGAGGGGCGGTCGGTGGGGGAGGGAGCACAGATGAAAGGAGAGGAGGGTCTCAAGTACAAAGACAGAGCCTGAGCTTTTACTATAGGGGTGCTTGCAGGCAATGTGATCAAAGCTGACAGTTTCTCCAAGTGCTTTGACTATTTGCTTGGGAGCCTATTCAACAACTTTAAAAAAAAAGGTAAAAATTGCAGTCAAATCAGTCTTGGCTTAATAGGCCAGCATTTATCCTCTTGGAACCATTCACTTTCTTTTACGTTGTAAGATTGAATCCAGAGGTTTCTCACACCATATGCTGGGCTTTTTTCTTTTTTACTACCTTGAATACTTACTGAAAAAGACCCACAGTGGAGAGGTACTAAATTCATAAGCTCCTTTGTCTTTCCCTTTCAGCAATATTAGCAATATTTTGTTCAGTCATCCTGGAAGCGCCTAGTAGCTGGCAGCACTTACGTCTGCCCAGAGTAACAAACCAGATAGAAAATAGTAGAAATTGCTATGATGGTCAATTAAATGGTTTTGGGTTTTTTTGTTGTTGTTGTTTGGTTGGTTTTTTTAGATATTATAGTCCTGAACAGTGTAGATTTGCTG
The DNA here is from genome assembly GCA_024605025.1 of Megaceryle maxima. Classification (NCBI taxonomy): domain Eukaryota; kingdom Metazoa; phylum Chordata; class Aves; order Coraciiformes; family Cerylidae; genus Megaceryle; species Megaceryle maxima. Next base: position 7,951 of record JANHGN010008802.1, on the reverse strand, counting down.
TCAAGATACTTAACATAAGATACTTAGCTTATATCTTAAGATACTTTCTAACTCTTGTTATCACAGCTGGATTTACTGGAAGGGCTGACTTGTTTTACTATATTAAGGAGATTAGGAAGTGTCACATTTGGCAAAATACTTTGTATAATGGATAACATTTTTAAGAAGCAATAAACATGTATTTAATTTTTTTATTATTTTTCTGCCCCTACAGCTAGGTCAAAAAAAACCCATCCAAACAAAAGAAAACCCCAAACACATACCAAAACCAAAAAGAAAAAAAAAAACAGAAAACTAAAAGCTCCCAATTTTTTTCTTCAAGTCGCTGGATCTAAATCTGAAGCTCTGAGACAACAAATAAACCAAAACTGGCTTAAATGTTTCCTTTGCTTTTTTTCCCACATAAAGCAAATCAGTGGAAAAATATCACTACCTTTGAAACAGCAAGGACTCTGTACAATGGGATTTCACAAGAGCAAGCAATGCTGCCATATAACCCTCTAGCCACTGGCCAGACCAAGGTAAGCGCCACACCTGCGGGGTGCATACGTGTAGGGACATTCTCCTACTGTTACTTTCTACTCTGCTGTGCATGATTGTTTCTAAGCTATGTCTGAATTAAATGGTTCTATTTTGGTTTTCTTTTGATGGTTGTTTTGGCCTGTTGTAAATACTTCTTCCCACTCCCACAGATGACAGCTCCGTCATGGTTCTCAAGAAGCTCTGGAGCAGCTTCCAGATATCTCAGAGCCTATTTACAGAGACCTAGATCTATCCTGGCCCTTGTTGAAAATCCTTTATGCAACACCAGGAAAAACAGAAAGAGGAAACTCCACCCAAACAAAGCAAAACAAAAACGAGAAACATCTGACAACAAACAAGTTGAAGACGTGCCAGTGAACAAACTTGTGACAGACTGTGCTGACAGGGACCTGCTAGCATGGAAAGGGGACGGAGAGGCACAAGCAGCAAAAGGTCAGAATTGATCTTTCCTCTGGATCAAATGTCCCCTGGCACCATTCGGCCACAAGATAGGAACAATCTCATTTGCTCAAAAGTCTTCAATCCAACCTCCTAAACCCCCTCTGTTTTATAACTCTTCCACAATACCTATCTTGCCTAACATTTAGGGTTTCTACCATCCCAGGATTGGGCCTCTGGGGCCATAAACCCTAATCCAGAAAGCCAGAGCTGGCACTTGACTTTCCATTTGGGTTACTCTGGAAAACCAGAACCTGTTCAAGTGCTACTCAGCAACATTACTTCATAGTCACTGCTATGCAAAAGGACACTTTCATTATAGAAACAAGCTAAAAGGAAGGAAAAAAATCTGCTACATTATACTGAAATCCATTTATTTCTGTCCAGCTGGCTGCATTGAACTAAGATACTCATTTCATCTGAGGAAAGAACAGATGAGAAGGATTCACAGTAACTGGAGATAAAGCAACTGCGCCCCTCCACTGCTCGCTTATTTCTATTGCTGCCGGTACAGAACAGCACAATGCTCTTCTATAACAATAGCAAAACAATGAACGAGGCACCCTACAAACTGTTCATGACTTCCTGCAAAACGGCCCCTCCTCATGCAAAAAACCCCAGACCTCACCCACAGAACTTAACCAGGAGGAGGCTGCAATGTCTGCAAGTTCCTGCAGAAACAAAGAAACTCCCGTGTGCCCTAGGCACATAACAGGTGGAAGAACCGTCACAAAACGTCTATTTACGTCCCTTAAGAAGACAGAGTGCTGCCTCAAAACTGTTGCTGGCTGCACTGTGGGGGTTTGAGGGTTTTTGCCCATCAGTGGGCCTGAACCACCAAGGAATGCACAGCTTCACGTGCAGCTCCTGTGTGGGGTTTGCTGCCCAGTGTTTGCATGAAGACCCAGAGAAAGCTGCGGCAGAGGGATCACAGAGGGGTGAAATCCTGATTAGCTTCCCAAAGCTGCATGCATCAGACAAGACTAGGCTATTAGAACATGGAAATTGTACTTATTTGTTTGTAGATTGTCACACAAAGGCCTGACAGTGAACTTCTGCTTGCCATTCCATCTTCCCTCAGAGAAGGCAAATGTTGACGTTATTGCTGTTGATGGAAATTCTGAATGCTCGTGCAGTGCCCAGCCTGCAGAAAAGTGAGGAGCCTGGGCTGTTCAGTAGCACCAGCAGTCGTGTCTCTGTGTCTGTGCCTATTCTTCCTAAGGACTGTAAGACTTGTCAAGTCAAATGTAGTTACAGGTTCTGCTGCTAAAATGTTGTGAAATCAGAAGGTCAGGCAGAGGAGAAAGGCTCCATTAGTGCTTCCTCAAAGGAAAACTCACATCTCATCCCTTGTCAAAATCCCTCAATCTCAGGACACAAAGGCACAGGAAATCTTGCTTCGTTGACTCCACTTCCCATGGGACAACCCGCTTCATTATACACTCCTAACAAAAAAAAACAGACAAGCAAACAAACAAACCACACCCAAACCAAACCAACCAAACAAAAAAGGTGTCTCCTCGTCCAGCGAAACACTGGAAACATCTTTGGAGTTCTTTCTTCTTGGCTTCAAGGTGGTCTCAATTCTCTATGGCTCTGCACAGCCATATACCTGAGAAAAGTTAACATCTCTAAAAGTGAGCGCCTGAGCAGCCTGTTCTACAATTTCCTGGCCATTATCCTTTGAAAGGATCAATCACAGGGAGGTTTTTTTAAAAGGTCATTCTGCCTCCTTAGGCTTTTACAGAAATTCAAGTCAGGCTTTGTACCAATGTAAACCAATTTGAATCTTCTGCAAAAGGACAGCAGAGATGATTAGAGCGGCTAGAGTTCCTTGGGAAATTCCACTTTGTTCTTCTCAGCCAGAGGCCAGGGTGGTGTCCTGGTGGTAGCCATTCCTAGGACTGCTCAGAAAACACCTCATTAGGACCATTCTCTGGAAAAAGCCAATTTACCCAAAGCAAAGCACACGTTGGTATTCTTTGTCTTTTTAAAGGGCAGACTTGGAAGAGAGTTCCAGTGGTCCCTAAAATGCCTCATCTTAACACTGGCTGGACAAAATACTGCTGCAACTTTTGCCTTGATTCATCATTAATTCTTAAACTGTAGCACCTCCACAAAAAGAGAGCAACCCCATTATAGGGGGTAGCCCATTATGGGTTAAGGGTCTTTAATCCAGAACTCCACCAAAGTTTAAAGGTTGAAGTGTTTCCTGATGCAGAGCTTCTACTCTTTAGGTGATTCTTTTCCCTCTCCAACAGCCAACCTTAGCCAGCTGTTCAGATAAGAACTACATGAAGACCAGAAAACTTTTTTCCTACCTGTGCTTAGAATCTTTCCTCTCAAAATGCTGTTCTGCCACCATGAGTCACCATGGATGAATGGAAGAGATGGCATGTTTCCTTGCAATTTTAATGGCCGTTTTAACCAGTCTTCGCAGAGGATTATCTCACCTAACCACTTATATTTGTGCTGCATGCCCTACAACTCCCACTCAAATTCTAACATGAAGAAGAATTTAGCAGCTTTGGTGACAATTTCATTCCTTTGACAATGTTACTTTAGACTCTTGCCTTTCCTGGAATTCATAAGACACTCATAAGTACTCCCATATCTTTATCTAATTTTACTGACACGGAGAAGGAGCTCCCATTCAGACAGACTCTGTGCTAGGCATTGCAAAGGCATTAGACCGCTGGCCCTGCAACTAAATGCACAGAGCCAGTGGGTTGCTCCCTGCAATTTTCTTGCTTTGATATCAAACAATGCTGGGAGGATTAGACGATGAAACTTCTGTGATTCTTTCAAGAAACAGTAATAGTGTTGGCTCCTGATCCAGTACTCTGGTGTTTACAGGCTGGCATAAAATGAGTTCATTGCCGTGAAATGCAGACACTGTCATGAATACCAGACAAAAAGCCATCGCATTTGGGGTAGATGAGTGGGATCAGGGTTTCCACCCTGAGCAAGCCTCACTGCTTTCAACACCTCCATTGTCCAAAAGGGAGTTTAGAAGCAGCTCTCCCTTTTCTTATTCTGATGATTGTTCTGAGCAAAAACCGAGTAACAGAATGTGCCTGCTTAGTTAATTTACAGTAGTCCAGAATCACTACATTTTAGGAGGAGATGCTCACAGAAACAATTGTGGTGATTGTGCTTTTCAGATACTTTGTGGCATAAAGACAAATTAAGAAAAGATAGGATAATTTGAGGTTGACAGCTTCTTTCGTAACATTCCAAAGGATGCGTGGTTTTGCAGACTGCAGTAAAAGTAGGTCGCTTTTGTGTTTTCCTCCCTTAGTTTCACTGGCACAGTTTGACTAAAACAGCACTGAGTGCTATCTCCTTTACTAGAAGAGTCCTTGGTCAAGCCTTGAAGGCTTGTCTGCAAAACCTAAGTGTAATCACTACATCTATGTGCTCAGCACTGGCGACACTTGCTTGGATCAAAGTCTGAACAGAGTTATCAGGGGTACAGAAAACCACTGGGACAACAGCAGCACAGTTGCCACCTCGTGAGGATGAGGATAGTGTGCTCTTAAGGCACCCATAACCTAAGGCCTGGAGGACACTTTTAGATCTGTGGGTCCTGGTATGTTCCCCACCCTGAACCTTAGCTGCATGACACCCAGAGATTCACAGACAGTAGTGATGGAAGAGATCTGTTATGGGACACTTTTCACACTGTAGGCCTCCAACAGCATTTGAATTTCTCTTTAAAGGCAACCTTTAAGATTTTTTCCCCCTTCTGCTTTCAGGTTATAAACAAACTTTGGATCCCATCTTTTCTATTTTTAAACTGTCATAAACTCTCACAACTCCCACAGTTACCCTTTCCATCCAAACATTTAGCTCATTGAATCTCCCACGGGATTCGCTTCCGCTGGTAAAACTTACTTCTGTGAAAACCAACAGATGTACCAACACCAAGGTTAAGCACGTCACTAGGAGGCCTCCTGTCCCCAAATCAAACAAACAAAAAAACCCACCAAGACACCTTCCACCTCTGAGCTTGGAGACAAGGGGCTGAACCAAGTACAGCTGGGCCCAGCAGACAACACGGCTGGGGACAGAACTGGAGATAATGCTACCTCATGTACCCAGAGCTCACACAGTTAAAACCAGAGCAGGGCTGGAAACAAACACACCTATGAGGTAGATCAACCAAGGACTGGGCTTAACTGCAGCTTTTGTGCTGAGGGATGAGAGGTGGAGTCAGAGGACACGCACAGAGGTCCCAGCTGAGGCTTGTCAGTGCAATCAGTGCCAATTAACATCCTCTGGTGCCTGACACAGACCTGCTGAAGGTCATTCTGCTGCTTCTCCGTGTTTTATTTATGTGAAGAGTAAACCTCTTGCTGCCTTTCACAACAGTAGATAATGTCCGTACGACATTCAGTCACTTACTAAATGAGATCCTACTAAAAACTGGCTTGTGCCCAATGTGAACAAAACCCCAGAAAACAATGTAATCCTGGGTGTAACTGCTAATTACATTAAACTCTACTGAGAAAGGAGAAGGAAAATATAGGTAGCTTGGCCGTCTGCCTAACCTAACTGGTTTGTGATCAGTTTAAAGAGTAATTGCAGAGGAATTGTCCTCCCACTCTGACTCATCCATACATGGACCAGCATGAGTAGGTTTAAAAATCAAGGAGGTCAGTCCTACCATGTCTTACAAGGTGGTTACTGTAAACCATGGCTTCTGACATCATCCTTTAAAAGCTCTCCATGTGTATAATTATGCCACATTATTTGGCAGTTGTACAGAGACGAAAAGGTTTTTCTGTGAAATGGGAAAGTTAAAGAAGCATCCCTAAAAGTCTCTGTGAGTTTCCAGCAACTGCCAGTAGATAAGCATCCTGTGAATCTCTTCTCATGCTGGCTGAGTGAGATGACACAGCAGTGGGATCCTGGTTCCCCAGCTCTCCAGGAAACTATAATTTTATAGAGCACACTTGGGGTGCCTGTCTGGGCAGCTGCCATTCAGCAGCCCCACAGATCTGTGCCCTCCCCCTTGCTGTTAGGGATTTCAGATAAAACAGTATTTGTTATAAAATGCAAACTAAGAGCTTTTCTTAAGAAGGAAAAAAAACCTCAGGATACAGGAAATCACCACCACGCTAACAGTTCTGGAGTTGTCCCTTTCCTCTGTTCAATAAATTTTTTTTTTTTTTTTTTTTTATATATATCTATTTCCATCTTTTAGAGCATTGTGCCGTTGCTTTCCATGCAAACCCTTACACAGACCAGGTGGCACTGCCTCCAAAATTTGCCTTTTTCCCCAAATAGACCTGAGAAAATATTGTTCAGACCTTCTGCACAGGTGTGAGTGAAAATTAAAGGAGCCAGCAGACAAGGGAACTTTGATTTGGGGAAAACAGAAGAGTGACAACTCTGGGAAGAGGTGAAACAAAAGAACGAACAGGCAAAATCATAGTGCAGAAATGTTCGTGGTGGGCTGGGAGCTGGATAGAAAACACCGCCAAGGACAAGGGCCCAAATATCCCAGTAAACCCATCATGTTAAAATAGGTTCTTCTGAAAGCATTGATATTGGTGCATATTTCTTACATGATCTTTACCATCAGTTGTCTACAGGCGAACAAAAACTGATGGAAAATACGTTGAGCAGAACAGTTGGATCCTTCTGACACCCCAGCCTAATGCTGCCATCCCTGATTGTCCTGCCTGGGGTCAGAAGGGATCACACCTCCCTGGCCTGTCTTAGCACAAGGCTTCTCATGATGCTACTAAGGAAACAGCAAGGAGAGTAGTAATCAGGTATCAATATTAAGTAATACTGGAATGGGTCATACTGTGAGTCAGAGAGAAAATAAAAAATAGCTTGGAAACACGCTGGTCTACATAGATTTTTAAAGCTGTGGACTTCAATCTGTAAAAGACAGTAGTGATCACCATTTTTGGGTGATGATACAGCTACTTTCAAGAACGTTAGAAAGCTCACCATAGGCAATTTTTTACAATCTTGAAAAAGCAATGCAAATGCAATTACCAGTTGGTGGCTAAGTCCAAAGTTGCTATTGGAAATCAAGGCAATTTATGAGGCGAAACAATTCCTATACTTCTCATTTCTGTGTATGAGATAAGTAAAATTAATTCCTTAACATGCCTTTGACTCCTACCTTAGTATCTGTCTTTTAATTTCAAGCTTATTAAAAAACAGTGGAGTAGGGGAAGATACAGGTAAAACATCACCCACCAGTTGGTTTATCCAAGCTTTTGGTATCTTTATCCTGAGACAAATAGAACAAAACTGAACCAATAAAATTACACTGATACAAATTGAGTGCACAGAAAGGTCAAACAGCTTTTGCATTTTGAATGAAACAACTTTAAATCTGACCTTGATCTTTCCCTTCCTTTAGAGGGATTTAAATATTTAATGAAAAAATCTGACAACCTCTTGGAAAAAATGTCCCAAAGCAAACATATTATCTAATAGTGTCTGACTGTTAACCGTATTTTTATGATTAATTTATTAAATAGCTCTCACTGTTCATTCATCTGTTTTAAGGAAAGTATCCTCTGGAGACTAATTTTTTACCACTTGAGACAGAAGCTGGAAGCAGGCAAGACATTTGAAATTATAAGAAAATTGAAACAAGAGCTTTGTTCCATAAGTAGTAATGAAATGTCTCATTTATGAAAAAAATTAAGATACCATAGAACCAAAGATAAATGTGTGTGTGTATCTCTCTAGGTACCTATGTTTTACTGAGCACTCTACAGATCTGCCCCATATATGTATAGACACATACAAACATGGATAATATAAAATTAATAGGCAAAATAAATAATAAAAAACCCCCACTAATGTGGTATTTGGGATCACCATGGGCACATGCACTGTGCCTCTTCCACTTTCACAAATAAAATTATATATTGCATATATATACATTTTAATGCAAATGTTCACCTATATTTTTTTTCTAATTATATATGTAATG
>JANHGN010008800.1:2164-17230 GCA_024605025.1 Megaceryle maxima | reverse complement strand
AAAAAATAATCAGGAAGAATAGCTTAATAGTAATTAAAATTATATCTATATTCTCCACACTCTGCTTTTCTCTGCTCTATCTCCTTTCTGCTGACAGGAGACCCTCCCAAAGGAAAAGCAAAAAAGAAGCAAAGTAGAGAAGAGAAAGAACTTGCTCCCAGAAAGATTTCTGTTTTTCTTCTAAACTTAGGAGACTTTTATGTATTTCAAAATGAGGGTTTGGGCGGAGTTCCCTTTTTAAGAGGCAAGAAATGAAAAACCAAATGTAGTAAGATTTCTTCTACATTTGATTGTTCCTTGAGAAAAGGTGAAGGATATGAAAGAAAGTGGAAGTTTTACATTAATTTCCAAATTAAAAATGTAGACTTATCAACAATTCATTACTTCCTCATTGTGAAACACTGAGAGGAAAATACTGAGATATGTAACTCTCAAAAAATTACAATTGTGATTTTTGTCTGAAATGTGTTTTCCAGCAAAAACTATTTAAAAAGACAAAAAAAGGAAAACAAATCAAACAAATCTTATCAGTGACATATTTTGCTCCCTGCTATCCAACAGCCTCTTTCTTTTTAACCCCAGAGATTTGTATCTGGGTCAAGTGTACGACTAACTGCCCTCCTCCCACGGCACAAGATTCAGCCTATCACTTCCCAGGTTAGAAATGTGCATTTTACAAAACTCTCTTTGGGTCAGTGATTAGAACTGAAGTTCAAGGCCAATTCATATTCCATATGAATCAGGTTGGTCCAGGCCTAGCGACAGCAGCCAGAATATCAAATATACGGCAAAACTGGCCTACTTGATTTTTAAAACATATGGCACAACGCACCCTGCATTTCCATGGCTTCGTGTGTGCATGTTACTGATACACCTTGCATTATAATGAATATATTAGTACGCATTCAACTGCTATCTCCCCCTCCCCCTTTCCTCCACATGGAAGGATTTCGTCATATGTCTGCTCTGATTTTTGTTATTCATCTGTGCTTAGTGTCTGACAGATGTTTGCTTGCAAATTCCTAAATCATTTTGCACTGGCCTCATTTTTGCTCCCACTGCCTTCACCAGGAAATTGACCCCATCATGTATGGGGAGTGATGCTGCTGTCCTGCTCCTGCCTCCTTCCTGCTGCAGGGAGATAAACCCAGGTGGCAGACGAGAGATAACACCAGGAACATGCACTGGTGGACTAAAAGAACCCTTCCTATCTATTTCCTCTATGTTCATGGTCTCCAACCACACAGCAGAGAGGTGCCCAGGCTGGAAAGTTCCTGTACGAAGCTCACATCTAGGGATTTAAGGCTAGGAGAAAGGGTCTGGGGGCACTGAAGTTCATAGGTGGCCCTTCAGCATCAGAGTGAACACATTTGACTTGTTGATTGAACCAAAATGGTCACTAAACAACTCCACTCTGCTGTCAGTAGGCTCCAATCATCACAAGAAAGCATACAAAAGCCATTTCCTCCAGGGTCCCGTGCATCTTCTCGCTTGCGCATTATGCTTCTACGGACCTTTGTTAAGCCAACGTCAACCTTGCAAAAAAAATTTCAGGTTAAAACCTGCCTCCACCCTTGTCTGTAGAAACATTTTTGTATGGAGAAAGAAGACTATATTAAAAGAGCAGTCACACTTTAGGGCTTTCAAAATTGTTGTACCAATGAGGTCAGGCTGAAGATTTGTCTTTTGTAAGACTTGCAGTAAGCACTGCTGCATGTAGCCTTCTGCTTTCCCCCAAATAAAGCTTTTCATTCTTGTGAAACCTTCCTTTAGGAAATTCTCAACTTCCTTGAAAACAAGTTGTTTATTTTCAATCAACAATTTTTTTTTTTTTCTATTTGCTTTCTGAATGCTTTTTTTTCAGCATGTGCTCCCATAAAAAAATCAGATCCCACTGGAAAAAACAAAACAGGGAGCAACTCTAATTACAAAATAGCACTGAACTCTGGTTGCATAACATACTGTTGAGATGCTGACATTTCTAGCTTTTAATTCAGACTGTTTCATGTAAGCTAGAAGGCATGTGTCCCAACAGTCCCACCAGAGGTTCGGAAAGTGCTGTTTGTGCTTCTGTGGCATTGAACCGGAGACTTTGGCTCTTTTATAGCTACCCAGATCTCACAGTTTCCAAAGTGAGGCTGACCCAGAGCAAATCAGAATCAAAAGAAGTGTTTCCATCACCCTGTTCAAGGCTGTTCATCACCTATTTTATTTTTTGTGCAACCAAGCTTTCTCTGTTCTCCTCAGGCTTCTTTCCCTGCTTCAGCAGAGAGATGTTTCCAGTGGAGAACATAGTTTCACAAGGTGACATCTGAGTAAATAGATGTTCATGTGTCTGCAAGTAGCTTGGTGCTTGCAAGAGACTTTGCATGGAATTCAGGTGGCTTTACTGGAATTTCTCAGAAAAATTCCACCTGCCTCCTGGTGAGACCCCAGAAACTAGAGTGATTTGAAGCATTTCCCCAGTTTCACTGTTCATTTGTGCTGTTCCCAGGAGCAGAAGGACTTTTATGTGAGCAGGATAGTAAAGGCACCTTGTAAACTAGGGATGCCTTCCCCAGTCCTTCCAGAGGTTCACAGCTCATCTCTCCTTCCACTTGGATATGAACTACAGAAGAGCTGCACTAAAATCTCACCAGTTACATCTACTGTCTACATCCAGGTGCCTCTAATGCTAATTATTTCTAAATGAAAGCCTGCCTGGCAGCACACTGAAAATGGACCCTTTGAAGCCAGCACACAGCTCCCCAACCTCTTATTGCTTTTTCAGATAAACTCCACTCTATCAAAATTACACAGATGGTTCTGTCACGAGTGCAAAAGCAATGGTTTCAGTGTCTTCCCCACATACAAATCATAAGCCAGCTTCTACAAAGGATCTTCCAGTTAGATTTCCTCCATGTGTTATTTTTATGTATCTTCCAGGGAAATGCAACTGGAGAATTTGAATTTAATAAGTGCGGGATATGGGGCGCTATTAAGTCTTCAAAGAGCAATCAAGCAATGGCGATGGATCAAAGGCGTACAGAAATATTGCAAGGAATTATTGGCCCTTTAGGAGGCTGAGACACGACAAATGCCTACTGGGTTCGTACTTCAGCCCCCTTGGGATGGCAGAATTATTAAAGGTCACCGTAAAGCCTGCTGAGAGCAACATAAAGTTTTCTGCTGACTTTGCAAGTTGTGGCTCAGACTCCAAGTCACCTGATAGAGGATATAGTGGAACCGACAGTAAACTTTATCTTTGCCAAAACTGTAGAAGAGAAGGAAATGAAACATCACAGTAGTATCAATGCCAGGAAAAAAAAAATTAAAAATTAAAAAATTGCAAGCTCAACTGATAACAAAAAGCCAGGGGAGGTTCAGGCTGAGGACAGGTATATGCTTTATAGCTCTCCTCCTTCAACAGTGAAATGCAAGTTAAAAGACTTCATGAGCTAAAATACACAAAAATACAGTAGACCGCAATCCACCACAGGTAGAGGTGCTCATCCTCTTGGCAAAGAGAGCTACTATGCAGTGTTACTGTTTAAATTCAAGGATTGGATAACATGGTAGCTAGACCATATCCTCAAGCTGCAGCTGCTGCCTATGTCACCTGAACTGGGATGCTTCTGAAGAAGGTTTGAGTACATGCATCAGCCCCTTAATTTCAATGCAACTACTTTATCTGCTGGAAGTTGATCATATAGGACATTGTTCTTTCCCACAGAGACCAAAATGTGCCCCACCACGAAGAGAGCAGTGGTGCATCCAGCCCTGTAATGCACCTTAGAGTTTCACCAGAAGGAATATTTCTCAAGCCCACTCACTGTGATGCTGAAGCTCAGATGTGAGCAGATAGAATTAGACCAGTTAAAGCCCAGAGAGGAACACTGCTTCCTACCATCCAATCCCATACAGCAAGGCTCAGGATAATATTGGGCAAGTTACCATTGCTCACCAAAAGAACACCAAGGGTGCATTGGAGCAAGGCATCAACGGAACGGGGGAAAGACACCTTGACTCCTGGATGCAACAGGCTTGGGAGGTTAAAATAACTGCTGTCTCACCCAAACATGCGTCTTTCCTGACATTAGGCATGCAGATCCAGAATTGTTCTTCCTATGCCTTTGAGGGGTGCAGCTGCTTCCTTGATAATTTAATATCCAGTGCTTCAGCTACTACACACACACACATTCCTTTACACCAGCTTTGGTCTCTATACAGTCACATGTTTATGACCACATCTACATCAAGATCTGTTCATGATGTCCCAACAGATGACTCGATCTACACAGGTAAAGGTTGTTACTCTTGAGAAGATATCCAGTTCACTTAATATTTCCACAACATCAATCCAAAACCAACAATACTAATTTACAAATTTTTATAGTTGCTTCTTTTAAATTCAACCAATCTTAACCTATAAGAATTTGTTTGGGCTTGGGCTTTTTCACTTAAATGTTTTTTAAAGAAATGGTGGGCTTTTCCTGTTTTTTCTCCCTAGATCTCACTAGTTTGGTGTCCCCTGGATTTGCTGAGGGTCCCAGAAGTGGAACTCAATCTTTCAGGGTCCAGCTGAGTCTTTAACAAAGCTTTTCTCCTCTAAGTTTATTCAGGTGCTTGAGTTAAACAGGTGTTGGTAAAGACAAAGAAAAAAAAGTAGAAGTTTTAATTAGTCTAAGAAAATTAATTTCCCCTCTCAGCTGAGCAGGTTTGGCTGACCCTTCTGATGTTGTAAGTGTAGCTACTCAGTGAACTACTTTTTTTTTTTTTTTCTTAAATGGAAAATTTCAACATTTGGCCTCAAATTAAACCCTAAAGTGAAACCAAATCAGCTGATAAACAAGCAATTTGATCTGAAGGTACCAGCCCATTGATGAAGCAGAATTCAAAAGGGAGGCACTGGCTTTCTCTGTCCACCCTACTTGTGGCAAATCAGCCCAGGACATAGCAAGCCCCCTCTGGCTCAGCTGCCATGGCCTGTCAGGGATGTCCAAAGCAGGAAGCAGGGGCAGCAGGCAGATAAAGTAAAGGAAGTAAAGTAGTCAGAGTTAGGGTGCCTGGTGTACAAAATAAACCATATTTTCCTAGTAATATTAGTATGTTCCACAAAATGTTGTTCCATTTAGAAAACAACCTTTTTTTCCCTCACCAATTCTGTCAGGTTTTCCTTTATCTGCTTGGCAAGAAGTTAACCAGTCACCCGGGGGGTCTCCAAGGCCATTTAAATACATCAAAGCAAGACACAAAGGACCTAAACCAACTTGCTTCTCAGTTGATATTCAAGGGATCCTCACCAGGTCCCACCCTCCTGCTAAGACACTAAACCACTGAAGACATTAAACATTACCATCAGCCCTCAAAAAACATGAGCCACCTCTCTCCTGGGGCTGTGGGTTAGTCCCATATTCTTCAAACAATAAGCAATAACCATGGTGGAGGCTGGGATGCTGTATTTTATCCTGCTGCCATGGGAACATCAGTAATGTCTAAAGGCCCACAGGGAGCATGGAGAAGCACTGTTGGAAATATCTTAATAAAAAGCTAAAGTCTGGTTAAAAAGATGGATAAGAAAGGAGGAGTGGCTATGATCTTTGAGTGGTGTTTCCAGGAAACGGAAAACAATCTGGGGGGGTTTTCCAACTAGGTATGGGACAATAGCTATGATTTGGCTCAGAACTAGCTCTAGAGCCTTTGAGGCCAAAGGTGTAGCTTCCTGTTTTAAATAGATGAATACTAGGGGAGTTTTAGCCCCATTGCTTGACTTGACCCAACAGTGACAATGACCCAACCAGTAGAACTCTTCCTTTCTGGTACAGAAAACCAAATTCCCATCCCTAGGATCCCACTACCACACTGATGAGGAATGGTAACACTTCAAAGGCAGGGCTTTTCACTGCTGGGAACCTTGATGAATGACCTGTCATTCAGCAGCAACCCATCCAGCTCATCAGCTAGTGCTACTAATGAGCTGTCCAGTCTTAACCAGAAGACATATGCAACGTGATACCTACCCTCAACTATGGCTTAAATCCTAGAAATAATGACTGGAGAATTTTAGTTCTGTGGGATGAGGAATAAGGACATACAATGTGGGGTTTTTTATCTGGGGGAAGGATTGCTCCAGGGTTAGCAAATGTGAGTAGCTCAGGTATCAGCCATAGCCAAGGTAAAGTCCAGAGCTGGCCAAAGAGACTGCAAATGGTTTATTTTAACTGACTCCCTACTCTTCTCCTTGAAAATTCCATTTTCCTCACTTCAGAAGCCTTCACAACCTTCCCCTTGTTTTGCCCTGGAATTCAAAATTGTGAATTTTTTTCCAAATACTGACAATTCCAAAAACCCTAGTGGACTCCAGCACAACTGTTCCTGAAGCTATTCCGGGGCCACCAGCAGATGCACCCAGCTCCCAGGAGGAGTTTGCCCTCTCTAGACAGAGTTGTCTTACAGTTATCTGTGTCCTAGTTCAGTGTTTTGTCTTCCCCTCTGCACAACATCTGAACAGCAAAGTGCTGTACCTTGGTGATCCTCAACAGTTAAATTTAGTTGGCTAAGGTTCAGGGCAATAAATCCCTTCTCTCTGTGTACATATCTGCTGAGCAATCCACCCAGGCAAACAAAAGCTTCTTCTGGATCTTCCTTGGCACACATCATACAATTTTCAGGTGGTGCCTGTGCAGTTAGGAGGCATTTCTCAGCCCTCTCTGGTCAGCAGTAAGGAGAAACATCACCAGCATCATACATAACATTCAAAGAGGCTTGAATGTAGATGGGGAAAGCTGATTTGTAACATGTTTTGAGAAAGATTCTTACGAGGATTCATGGGGAAAACTTTTTTTTTTTTTGATGGCGGTATAATTATACCAGGGTTTTGTTCTCCAACACCTTATAAGTGTCTTTTCATTTCACAGTGTAGTTAACTACAAGGCTAATTTGCCTCTAGGGTCCTGATTGATCCTTAAAAATACTGAAATACAGGTATACAAGCAACAGTACTTGGGAATTTTTTTTGGTGGGCTTTCCAGCTATGTGAATTCACAGTAACTATGGGTTTCAAGATGTGTAAAAAGAGTAACAACCACAGGCTACTGCACTTATCACTACTGTCAGTGGTTGAATTCCAGAATAGGAGATTCTTTGTCCATGCAGAGGAGCACAGTGTTTGCAGAGATCCAGCAGGAAGTTTCCACCCTTCAAAGGGGGCTGTAGAAGGTGGCTAAGAGATGTTACAAGGCTTAGATCTGCTTTATGGGATCAGTGCCTTCCTTACATGGTTTCTGGAGCTTCACAGATGAAATATGACATCAAAGCACTGACCTGAGGCCACCAACTTCTGCAGACCCATTTTGCAATCCACAGAGAAAGGATCCATAATGAGGACCCAGAAAAAACAGACCCTCTCTCCATGGCCTGGACAGGAAGATGAAGTCAGTCTCCTTACACAAACA
This sequence comes from Megaceryle maxima, assembly GCA_024605025.1. Classification (NCBI taxonomy): domain Eukaryota; kingdom Metazoa; phylum Chordata; class Aves; order Coraciiformes; family Cerylidae; genus Megaceryle; species Megaceryle maxima. The sequence continues at coordinate 9,797 of JANHGN010008800.1, read as the reverse complement.
TCAGCCTAGATGAATCCTTCCCAGGTCATGGTCTGACCTTGAACTGCTAAAATCAACCAAATGTTTACCTCAGGAGCAAAGCCCTGACACCTCAATGGAACCAGTCGTCCATCTCCAGAAGATAGAGAAGCTATCAAGCAATGTTAAAAACTGGAAGCCAAACTTGGTGCTGTGCTGAGTATACCTGGCCTGAAGTGGGCGTTGCAGTCCAAAGAAGTGGTCAGAAGCCTGACCACTGCTGGAACAGCCAAGCTAGTTTTGGGTTCTCCTTGATGTTAGTAGATAGACCTTCCTTCCCAGTTTAACGAGGCTGGAAATGGGGCGGGAAAAGGCAGGGAGGACAAAATATTTCACGTTTTGATTTTCCAGTTCATGAAGTAGTACTTTCATTTTCCCTAGCCTAGTTTTTAAGCTACAGTTACTGCTGCTGCAATTAATATTTCACCTTCCAAAAGGGGGATAAAAAAATCTGTCTTCCTCATGGAATCCCAGGAGATGTTCCTCCCCAATACGCAATTAGTGGTGGCCTTGGGTAAGTGATCTAAAATAGAAATGTTATTTTTGGAATCACGATAGCTACTACATTTTACTCCCCCAAATGCCAGTTCCTCTTTTTGCTTTGCGCTACCATTAAAAATAGAATCCACAATTGCAGTGCCACTGCCTTTTGGTTTCTTCCTACAACAGGACACACGCTATCTACCCAATGCTGCCGACAGGAGAAGAGACATAGATTTCTAGTCTTGCCAGCAAGCAATGAGCAAATCTGAAACACTGTACCCAGTGCTTGAGGCAGAACTGTGCTCTACATTATCCTTGTCCTACTGTCAGAATTGCTTGGACAACCAGGAGCTGTGAACAGCCTCCAACAGCCTAATGCTTGAACCCCCGACCCAAAACCTGTTGAAGTCAATGAAATCTCTTTTCTTGTTTCAGAGAGGGTTCATATCAGAAATTCTTACAGTCACAGAATGCCCCAGGCTGGAAGAGACCTTCAAAGGTCACCAAGTCCAACCCCTCTGCAGTAAGCAGGGACATCCTCAACTGGATCAGGTTGCTCAAGCCTCATCAAGCCTGACCTTGAATGTCTCCAATGATGGGGCACCTACCACCTTTCTGGGCAACCTGGGCCAGGTACTGGAAGACCGCTATAAGGTGTCCCCCAGCCTTCTCTTCTCCAGGCTGAACAACCCCAACTCCCTCAGTCTGTTCTTGTAGGAGAGGTGAACCAACCCTCTGATCGTTTTTGTGGCCCTCCTCTGGACCCACTCCATCAGGTCCATGCTCTTCTTGTGTTGAGGGCTCCAGAGCTGGACACAGTATTCCAGGTGAGGTCTCAGCAGAGCAGAGTGGCAGAATCACCTCTCTCAATCTGCTGGCCACACATTTTCATGTAGCCCAGGATGTGATTTGGCTTCTGGGCTGCAAGTGCACATTGTTGGCTCATGTCCAGTTTCTCATCCACCAGAACCCCCGAGTCTTTTTCCATAGAGCTGCTTTCTATCACTTCATCCCCCAGCCTGTATTGATAATGAGGATTGTTCAGCCTGACCTGCACTTGGTATTTTTGAACCTCATGGGGTTCACCCAGGCCCACATCTCCAGCTTGTCCAGATCCCTCACTGGATGACATCCCATCCCTCTGGTATATCAACTGCACCATTTGCTGATGGTGCACTCAATCCCACTGTCTATATCATTGATGAAAATATTAAACAGCACTGGTCCCAGTACAGACCCCTGAGGGACACCACTTGTCACCATTCTCCATCTGGATATCAAGCCATTGACCACTACCCTCTGAATGTGGCCATCCAGCCAATTCCTTATACACTGAACAGTCCACCCATCAAATCCATATCTCCCCAACTTGGAGATAAGGATGTTGTGGCAGACTGTGTCAAAGGCCTTGCAGAAGTCCAGATAGATGACATCCATAGCTCTTCCCTTGACCACTGATGTAGTCACTCCGTTGTAGGAAGCCATTAGGTTGGTCAGGCAGGACTTGCCCTTAGTGAAGCCATGATGGCTGTCTTGGATCACCTCCCTGTGCCTTATCAGAGCTTCTAGAAGAATCTGCTCCCATGTTTTTTCCAGGCACAGAGGTGAGGCTGACAGGGTCCTCCTTTCTACCATTTTTAAAAACTGATGTAATGTGTCCCTTCCCCCAGTTACCAGGGACTTCACCTGATTGTCAAGACTTTTCAAATAAAACGGAGAGTGACTTAGCAACTACATCAACCAGTTCCCTCAGGACTCTGGCATGCATCTTTTCTGGTCCCATAGACTTGTGTATGTTCAGGTTCCACAAGTGGTCACATACATAATCTTCACTTACAGTAGGAGAGACTTTGTCCCCACAGTCCCTGCCTTGTAGTCTTGCAACTTGCAAGTTGTGAGGAGAGAGGTTGACAGTGAAGACCAAGGAAAAAAAATTGTTGAGACTCTCAGCCTTCTCCTCATCTGTTGTTACTAATTTGCCATTCTTGCTCCTCAGGGGGGTACATTTTCTTTAACGTTCCTTTTCTTGTTGACATACCTGTAGAAGCCCTTCTTGTTATTCTTTACATCCCTTGCCAAGTTCAGTTCCAGCCATGCCCCGGCTTTCCCGACCTCAATCCTACACAACCAGGCAGCATATCTACACTCTTCCCAAGACACCTAATCCTGCTTCCACTGCCTGTGCAGCTCCTTCTCGCCTTTTAGTTTGACCCTTGAGTAAGGGTGTCTATTTCTTGTCCTAAGAAGTTATCCTCAAGGCACTCCAGGAATCTCCTAGATTCCCTACAGCTTGCTGCGCTACTTTTACAGCAAATGTCAGGGTGGTTGAAGTCCCCCAGCAGGATGAGAGCCTGATGCCTCCTGTAGCTGGAATAAAAATGCTTCATCAGTTGGCTCCCCTTGATCAGGCAGCCTGTAGTAGACACCAACCACAAGGTTCCCCTGTTGCCTCAGTCTCTAATTCCTACCCATAAGCTTTCAACTTGCTTGTGGCTATTCTTTAGGGATATCTCTTCACACTGTATTGATTTCTTAACATAGAGGGCAACACTTCCACCCCTCCTTCCTCTTCTGTCCCTTCTGAACAGCTTGTAGCCATTGATAGACACACTCTAGTCATAGGATTGATCCCACCAAGTTTCAGTAATGGACACTATGTCATAGCCTCCCAGCAGCATGGTAGCAGCTTCCAACTCCTCCTGTTTGTTGCCCATGCTGCATGCATTCATATAGAGAGACTTCAGCTGTATCACCTTTTTAGAGAAACACCCCTACTACTACCTCAGGAGCCCCTGGCTCATCTCCATAAGACTTTGACTGTGCTACTGTGTCCCCAGCATGCCTCAAACTAACAGGTTGAAGGCCCTTACTAGCTCCCCATCCCTCTAATACTGGTGTGTCATCCCATAATTTGTGACAGACAAGCCTGGCATTATTATCCCCCTCCCCCTTCAGCTCTAGGTTAAAGTCCTGCCAATCAGCCCCACAATCTCTTGAGCAAAGACCCTCTCCCCCTTTCAAGAATGGTGTCTCCTATTCAGGTCTGCATTTAGCATTTACATAACTTTGAACACCTGTCTATGTCCCACAGATGTTAGTGGGACTTGGATGCACCTCTCCTCCAAGGCACGCTCCAGTGTTCTGCAAGGGTTCTTGAGTAGACAAGCTGTGAATTACAGTGCATTTTAAGAACCTGACTCACCATAGTATTTTTTCATAACCAAATATGATTTGCATTTATCATTATTACACTGCAGATAGTTTGTCCTGTTGTTATACACCACAAATAAAGCAACCTCTGAAAAAATGGCCCTTGCAATTCACACCTTGCTTGGTGAAAGTCTGAGTGGAGCTGCCAGCTCCATGGAGATGGATGAAGGGCCCGTGGGGCTTTCTTGGGAGAAAGAGATGTACACTGGGAAAAATATCTAAGTCTTTCCCTTCTCTCTTTTCTGTTATTCTGTAAACTCTTCCCTAAAAATGTCCATATTTTCCACCTCCTCAAGATCAAAGCTGATGAAGCCAGATGGAGCCACCAAACCACGGACAGGGAGAAGCTGCCACCTTGCTCCCCACGGCACAGACATCAGCACACCCAGCTGCCCCAGAAGCGCCTTTGCAAATCAAAAGCACACCTTGACCTTGACTACATTTACTGGCAGGATTAGCGAGCAGTATGACTCGCCATCCCCAGGTCAGCCTCTCCTTGCCTCCTCCTCTGAGGGTTTATAACTGAGGAAGCAGAAAGGAAGAGCGGGCACATCAGCTGGTAACAGTTCAGAAACAGATGTACATTCCTGCACAAGACTCCGACGTTAGCGTATCCGATTACTTTGAAATCATGCTCTGCTCCAATCGCCTTATTCCTAAAGTCTCACTCTCCTTGCCTCCTGTCTCTTATCTGCAGTTTGCTCACCAATCCTTTGCTTTTGATTATAAACTTGTCACTGCAGGGTGAATGCTTCGGGAAACATCCGCCCGCCTGCGTCCGGCCACTGCCTTGGTGTGACACAAGGAATAAGGGAACAAAGCCCACAAAGCAGAAGTGCAATGCAAAACACGACTGCAAAAACAGCACATGGAAGATGCACATGCTAGATCCTGTTTAGTGGTTGCTGCACAAGCACTGAGGAATTATCGCCTAAATCACACCAAAGGCAAGAAAAAAACAACAAAAAAAACCAAAACAACAAGTCAGCTTAATTAGACCTGGCTACAGTAGATGCTGTTCAACATTGGATGCAATCTGCATCACAAATCACAATTTCTCTCTGAAAGGAGAAATGATGCTTTTTAGTCTAGCAGTAGGTAGTGAGGAGGAAGGCAGTAAGCAAAAGAACATCTTTTTTCTTTCAGTTTGCTCCAAAAATTTGCATCCCTGGCAGCTCCACCAACAGCAGGAAGCTGGAAGAGCAGTCTGAGCACATTGAGATGATACTGTCTTTGTTGACAGGGCACCCACCCTTCCCCTGCTCTCTACTGAAGGCAGAGGGAAAGGTAGCAGGAGGCAGAAATCCAAACACTCTCTCACTTGCAGCCAAGCTCTGCCAGGGTGACAGGCTTCCAGACCACAGGCTTCCTACAGAGAGTAAGCACTGTACCCCAAAGCCCAGACTGTATTCACAGTTTCCCTCTAACAAGAAATTTTAAGAGCCTGGTAGTGGCAGCAGTGTCATCATGGATAGCACTTAAACAGAGCATTAAACTTTCATCAAAACTCTTTTTCATACTGCTATTTCTATTTCCTAACCTCTCTCCCACCCTGCTGTGGTAGCGAGGAGGACGCATCCACCCCATCCTCCTTTGTCAACGGTACCTTTATCCTCCCCCACAAACCTCTCCAAACTCCCTCTTGCTTCAGAAGAGCGAGATCACGTTTCATCCAGGGTCTGTACACACATAGCCCATGCCTTTGGTCTGTTCCAAGGGAAGATATTTGCAGTATTGTCAACACCGTACTCGGCTCTGGCACTAAGCACTGCCAGGGGACTCAACAGCCGTAACGAGTACACACATACACAGCAGTGCTGGAGTGATGCTCGTTGGAGCCAAGCTTAAAGACTTCATCATTATGACACAGCCCAGTTTCACCATAAATTTTCCCTAATGAAGCCTGCCTGATAGTAAAAAGCTATGAGCAGTTAGAGGTTACACACAACGATGGTCCCCTGAGGGAGAAATCCTGCCTTGCTTTGTCGTGCAAACACTCCTTCGGGCTCATTTGCAGAAGCCAGGCAGGAGGCTGAGGCCGCTCATTTATTTATTTAATATAGCCGTGGCATGTAGAAGGGCTGCTCTTCTGTGGGACCCTGCCCCTGCTCTGCCTCCCACAGCTCAGAGAGCCATAACCAAGAGCAAGAGAAGCATCAGCCACTCGGCCACACTGAGACTGTACCATTTAACCACATCCTTTTGCCACCATGGCTCCAAAGCAATGCCCAAGAGCCACATGTCTCCTGCTGCTCTCATATGGGTTGGGCTTGGTGGCTATCACAAAGGCAAAATGCCTGAACCAGCTGAGAAATAGGCATTTTGAGATACATCCACACAGTCCACCTACAAAATCCCTCCATCCCCTGGAAGGGCCAAGTCTCACCTGATGGAAATACTACTGTTCTCTGAGAAATCAAGTCCTGCCTTTGGTGGGCAAAAAGGAACATGCATAATCAGTATTAGCATGCAAGTCAGAGGGAGAGGAGAAACAGCAATGAGCAGCTCTGCTCAATCTCACAAGCTTGGGTCTGCTCCCCTTGCTCCCCGTGCTCTCAAAACACAGCCCTGATCCCTCCCCGAGCAGCCTTTTGCAGGCACCTAGAGCACCTTCAGGAAGTGCATTCTGGGTGCTCAGCCCCACAGCCCAACTGCCCTCCCATGCTCCACACATCTCTGCAAATCCACATCGGCTTACCACCATAAACACAGTGCAAGCACAGAAGAGTCAGTGCCGTCAGCAGGGAACCTGTCTGCTGGGAATACCATGTTCTTTGCAGTTGGAAAGCAGAAGTGTCCCTCCGGTCTTTGGTGACGGCTTCTCTTAATACTTGGAAACAATCCCACATGCTAAGAAAAGAGGACTTCTAAATACCTCAGGTACAAATCAAATAAGCCTTTATGAGGAGCGTTTTGCCCTCCAAGGCGCAGTTTCACACAGGCAGCAGTGCCGGCAACAGTTTATTTCACTTATGGGACAGGCTCGGGGCTGTTACTCAGGTTTTCTCAGTATAAATGTCTCTTGCCCCAACTCAGCCAAGGATGGTATCTACCTTCAGGTCCACAGGGCTGGTAAACACCATCCCTCTGTTCATGAACATCCAGGTCACAGACTTACAGCAGTTGCCAACCCTCAGCCCCAGCTGCCAGCCCTGAGCCCTTCTGGAAACCTGGCTTTGGGGTGCGAGCAGCAGAGGCACTCGTCCTTTCCTACTCGACAGGGTCTTAAATTGGATTAAAAATCTATTTGCAGAACTGCCTCACTTTCCGACTTCTGTGCTGCACCTGAAAACCTTTCCTTTTGAAAGCAAACACAGGCTCTCCCCAGGGGCTGCCTGGGGAAGTCTTTCCACTATAAACATTACCTACCAGTAGTGGAGTCAGCCCCAGGCAAGCCAAAATTCCTTCTCCTACCAAGGAACACTTTCCAATCAAACCAGACATTATTTTTTCCATTAATGAGTGTTGATACCTACTGGAAAACTTCACAAAGAAATCCACTCTAAACTAATTCTTCTGATACAACATGTACATTTTATGAGTTTCTTCTGTCTTATTTATTTTTATGATTATTGTTTCATTCTATTTTCCTGCTCCATACTGAAAACATGATCTTTGCTGCTCAGGAATGTGTCTGTTCCTGCAATTTGGGCTGTAACAGAAATCAGAAGTCCAAATCTGATTTTGCTCTGCCTTAGCTCCATGGAAGCAAGCAGAGTTTTCCCACATTTTCCCTGGTGTGATGGAGAGGAAAAATAGATCCGTCATCTTCTGTTCAATACATCAGAACCTCTGGAATTGCTACCACAGTTTTCATGCTCTGGGATACCATTATTTCAACAGGAGGATATTCTGGAGGAGAAAACATTCTCCTACCTACCTCGTCTCTTTCTTCCCCAGAAAGTGCTATTTACTATTGAGG
>JANHGN010008797.1:0-12616 GCA_024605025.1 Megaceryle maxima | reverse complement strand
ATATAGCAAAAAAAGAACTCACAGGATGTCAAAACATTTTTCAAGGGATCAAGTATTCAAGTAGACATTCGTGAAACTCAATTCTCATTTAATTTCACTAATCATCTCTTTCCACTAATGTCAGTTTGACCTTCACGACTGAATTATGAAGGAAATTTTAGTGGGGATGTATTGAACGTGGAAAATTCTGGAAACCTTTCTATTAAATGCTAAGGTACTTATACGGGGTGGGTTTGTTGTTTGTATTCTTCATGAATGTGGAATTATAAAGTAGGAGTGTATGTTAATACCTTCTGTGAACATCCATTTGGGTTTGTTCAAGTGTGGGTTTTTTGTTATTTGAAATGCTGGCCCACCACTGCCAGCCCTGACCATTTCATTTGCAATAAATGGCCCTTGGACAATGTCCCTTCTCTTACACTCAAAGACAAACATTCAATAGAATAATCACACACTTACTTCTTATAAATATTTAGGATTAATGAAATGTTTCCCAATAATTAGTTTGAAGTTTTCTGTGTATTTACCACAAGCAAAGCTGATACATTTCACACTTCTGTTTTCTATAAAAACTAGCATCAAATGCCTGGTACCACAAAAGAACTTCAAATCAAAGCCTTTGATTAGATTTTTGCAGAAATTTGATTTGGCTTGGAATTAGTGTCATCCAGTAAGAATAAAAAAGTTCATGAAAAAATTAAGCCACTTGGTAGGGAGCAATTTCTCTTAGAGTCAGCATAAATAAGCATCCTAGTAGATTATTATAGGAATGTGTCAGAACAATACATTTTGGTTTATTTTCTTTCTTTTTTTTTTGTAATGAAAAATTATCGTGCTCTTTTTCCCTGTCATCTTCTCTTGACTTTTAATCTGCTGTCACTCATTTCCTTAGCATCTTATTCATATGTCCCTAAGCTTTTGCTATGTTATTCTTCTCGCTCCATGCCATATTTCTGAAGGTTCTTATTTGCAAGCATAAACATTTCAACCCACCTCTAAAATGACAGTGTGACATGATTCCACCTGCTCAACGTAAAATCATGACACGTTTTTCTGACTTGTCCTCGCAGATGAATCCATGTCCTCCTTAGGCAAAAACAAGGATGTTTTCCACTTTGCTTTCTCTTTTCTCAAAGACTACAGCTCTTTCATTTGTCTCCTGTACATGGCTTTTTTTCTCAGACTTGTATCTAGGCCTTTGTATCTAGGTTATCACAATGCTTATCGTGCACAAAGATATGGAAGATAGGCTTTTCTTATCTTTGCAATCAGTGAGGCTCTTCTCTCTCTTCCTCTGGTATCTGCTTGCCGAAATCTACTACTGCTTTGGTCAAAACACTCAGTTGAGTGATCTCTAGCACCACGGTACAAAGTCATTTATTTGCCTTACAAATTGCTTTCCTTACCCTCTACCTTTCTTGATCTGCTTGTTCTTCCCTGTTTCACCAAATACAAGCTCCTTGCCTCTAGTTTCACTTTAGTCACCTTTTCCATAATCTGTCAGTCAGCACTGAGATCAGTCGTCACATCCTGCACTGGGATGTTGGCCTCTCATCTACATTTGAGCAAAAGAATGCTCTGTTGTGTGGCTGTCATTGTCCTGGGGGGAATCTTTGAGCAATAGCTACCATGATTTGAACACAAAAACACGGACACCTTTCCGCTGTCCTCTCCCTGCAGTTCTGTTGGGTGTGATGTCATTTTCACAATTGCTTCCTCAGGCAGATCGCTTTGGGGATCTCACCCCCCTGTGGAAACACATATTTTCATATCTGCATGATTTTTCCAAATAGGTCATACTCAGAGTCAGATTTATCTGTCAAATGTTCATTTTTAAAGTTTACCAAATCAACTCTGAGGTATGAAAACTACCGTAGAGAAAAATGTCACGGTTAAATGTTCTTAATTTACTTCACAAAAGGGTTAACAGGAACAGAAGGGTGGTTTCCTAGAATGCTATGACTACTGATGAACTTGCAGGGTAATTTTATCCCACTGTTCGTTTGTCCTCAAGCATTTCAGACTCGGAACCTAAGAAATAGGAAGCATCATCATGCAGACTTACTTTGAATTTAATTTTAAAAGCTCATCTGTAACCATCTTCATCTTTGCTCATTGAATTGTCCTATTATTTCCAGTAGGTTGCTGAACTGTTTTGTTCCAAGCCTCTGTGTTGATTCTCAGGTTATTATACTTTAAAATTCTCTGTCAAAAGCTTTTAACTATCTTGCATATCACTGTCCTCTTCATTTTGGAGGGGTTTTGATAAATCGGAACATTATGGTTATTCCACTGTTCCTATGACTGGACATTTTACTTCCGTAGCACTTAACGTTTGACAGTGGCACTGCATATACTATATATAAATCTAATTAGAGAAGAGCCTTGATTACAGAAATGACTGGGCTATTCTTTTAACTTGTCTCCCAAGATCCGATCTCTCATTAGACTTGTCAGTTTGAAACATTTATTTAATTAATGAAAATGGTGACTCTGAAAAATATGATCAAGCATAAAATTACCCTGGATTTTTAAGGGAATGGTACCGAGTCAAGGAGAAAAATAGCACCTAGGCAATTCCCATTCTTCATAACTTATCATGCAAAAAATGATGTTCAGATTATTGAATTACATGCATAATTTATGCCTAGCCAGTGTATTTGGAGTTTTTGAAATGAATGGGGCATCTGAAAGTAATTAACATCGTTGGTATTTAGATATAATAGACAACAGAAACTTAGGCTAAAATTTCATTACAAATTTGAGATGAACCAACAAGAATACATGAGTTCAGGAGAGGGACCAGAATTTAACTCTCTCTTTATTTGTCCTTGCTGGTCTAATAACTGAAGCCCTTTAAAAAAAAAAACAAACTAACCAAACCCCAAAAAACCTTACACTTTATCTACCATGTACCCATACTTCTATCAGAAAAGAAGACCAACATAATCAGGAGAAGCTATTGGCACAATTTTTGCCCTCCATCCCTATGTCTTTTTGGATCAAATCATTGAAATCTGTGAAGATATGGTAAAATACTGCAGGTGGCAGGAGCTGAAGAGGGTGAAAGTACTGAGGGATCCTTCATCTGATCTTTCCTTCTCCATCTTAGCCTGTAGATATTTCTCGGGAACAGCGTGAGGCATCATTCGAGGTGGTGTGGAAGGGCTGTTGGCAAGAGTAACAGAGAGTAGACCCTGCTGCATTGCACACACAGAAGGATTTCTGTGCCCTAGGATGGTATTATGCCATTTGTAAGCCAATAATTTCTAAGAAGAAAAAGCCTAGGCTACGTACCTATTAGGTATTCATAAGTTGTCAACTCTTTATCAAATGATACCTTTGAAATTAGGGAAAAGTAGCAATAACAGTAAAAATATTTCCTCTAGAATTACCAAAAAAAGAGATGGGTTATGTGAATGAATTAGATATTATTCATGGAAAGCACACACATTAAGGCTACCAAACCTCTAAATGAAATTTCAGCAGCAATTTCCCCCCACTTACTCAGCATTCTGTTAATCTGTCTCAGGTCTATGTTTCATTATTTATGATGTGGAAAGAGAGCTCTGATCCTGCGACTGAAATTAAACTGCCTTTTGCCTTGAAAATTTGCTACAGACTTGGATATAGTATTAGCTTAAAAACTAAATAAAATAAGGGAGAGGGAGAAAAAGAAAAAAACTTGGGAAGTTATATTTATAGAACAGCTTCCAGCACTGCAAAAGGTGGGGGTTTTTTCACACTGTTCTTCCTTATTATTGATCCTTATTCTGACAGATGTAAAATGTAAGTTTCTTCAAATGAGAAACTTTGAAAACTCTAGCACTAGCTGAAATGTCACCTTTATTAGACATTTTCATCAGACTGGACAGGTTTATGATACACTGTATCCTATTTTTCTCCAAACAGTACAGTAAATGTTATTTTCCTGAGAAAGCTAATGGTGCATGACTGTCAAGTGGAGTTTACATAAAAAGAACTACCATGGAGATAATTATGTCATTGAAAATAACCACTGCCAAAGCTGAAATGTTTCTGAAAAAATATTTTTAAAACAGTAAATCAAATTATCTTTAATTGACTTCTGGTGCATCTAGAAATCTTGCAGTTTGGACTCAAGAGGAGGTTCACACTTCCTTCCTTAGGTAATTTCAGTCTTTTTATAGCACTAAAGTATGTTCTTTGACATTTATAAATCTCTGTTGATTGCTAAAGGAACTTAGACTTCTGGCTTTTGTCCTCTGATTTACACATACTTATGCATCTGAGGCAACTTGCAGATGTGTTCAAAAGCTTAATGTCCGGGGGGAGGGGGGGGATGTTCCTTCTTCAAGAAGTGTCAGATTTTATGTCAGTGAAGTAGCAGAAAATATTCTGGGGAGCAGTACTCATTACTTAATAATTTACTAAGGTCAGTAGTACTGAATGCTGTCTCAGCACTACATCCAGTGCGTAGGGGCCCCACGTGCAGTGGCCGCTGCGAGCAGGAGTTAGTCTTTGCACATAGATTCCTCTCCTTTGTTTGTTAAGAGCTGGATCAATTCCGTTTCCTCTCTCAGAACCCATCGTCACCCACTGAACTTTGCCAATTCGGTGCCATCAAGGAAAGCTGTGGTTGGCAAACGTACTGGAAACTGGGCCGTGCAGTTCCATACTATTGGTTGCAGTGCCAGGATGTGTCATTGCTTTTGTGAAGATACATTTTCCCTGTGGTCAGGCAAAGGGAATGGTTAACGAGTGACTCTGCCTATGTTTCATAACGTAGCATTTTCATATGTTCCCAGAATATAGATTTATGATGGGTCTTTAAGGCTGGTACGTTGTGGGAATGCCTGAAGTTGTGCACATGTCCTGAAACACACAAACATTAGCAGTACTATTTGGTAAAGCTGGTTTTTGCTTTTTACTGCTCGGGCTATTGTCCGCAGGTAATATCAATGAAAACTGCATGGCTAAGTCACGCTACTTGAAATGTATTGCCTCTGACTTTTAAAGCTGAGTATGTCACTTTCTAGAGGGTAATGATTAGTTTGAATGTTACAGATAAACCAGAATCCCATCTAGGCCAAATACTGCAAGAGCTCCTCCTAATGGAGCTAACAGAAAGGAAGGAGGGACAAAGGAGGAGGAGAGAAAAAGAGAGGGGGGGAGGAAGAGGAGAGGAAAAGAATAAATAAATAATAATAATAAAAAAAATACCTCAACTTGGGAAGTGGATACAAGGATATTTCCCTGCCTTTGCTACTCTGTGTTTCCTAATTTGAACACTCTCACCGTGTCAGTGAAAGCCTTTGGTGCATCTTTATCTGCAATAGCTTTGTTTAGAACATTTCAGAGAAAAGGTGAATCCCCTCTGCATGTGATTTTACAGAGTCAAGTCAATACTTGGATAAAAAGTGTTCTAATGCTCTTCAGGTGTGTGTGCAAAAGCTGGTGTAATTTTCCTCTGAGTGGGTGCCTGGGCGGAAAGACTGAGTGATACAGGATCACAAATGCATCCTCTTTCTGACTGACTTAGAGTGCAGTAACTTAAGTGCAGAGCTACTCTTTTGCCAAGTCAAATCTGCATGCGGTGAGCATTTGCACAGTGAAAAGCCAGGCGGGCTGAATTCAATATTTGGGTGATAAGAAAGTCTTAGAGATGCCAGCCCTGTAGATCCCGGTTCTGTTGTACTTCTTCAGCACTGCCTGCCTGCCTCTACTCACTGATCTGGGTAAGGATGACAAAACAGACTCTTAATCTAAGCTGACAAAATGTTCTCAACAAACAGATGAACGTGTTTTAATTCGAGCTGTCGCCAATAAAAGAATGGGCTGGCTGGGTAGAGCAGCCTGTGGAAGGTTGATAGGGAGAGGCTGTTAGGCTTTTATTCTATTTCTTTGTTTTCTTTCTTTTTAATTTAGAGCGAAGTCACCTTGAAACAAAATTGAAATAATCACAGCTTGTTAAAAGAAATAGTCACTGCAATCTAATGAATTATCTTGAAGTGATTTCTACAAGCTGTGACTAAAGGCTCCTACTTTCCACAGAAGTATGGTCAGTTTTAGGGGCTGTTTGAATCAGTGGAACTACAGTTGGCAAAGAAGCAGATGGCAGTTATGGCAAAGGCAGTTCTCCACCCCAGCGTTACTGCTGGGCACTTCAATCACAGGTATAAATAAGAGCTCCCTGGGGTCTGCTGCTCCCCATCCAGCTGTGATAATCTCTGAGGGGCTATTTTAACAGATGGACATCATCACAAAGCTGCTCATACCTGCTGTCTCTGTGCTGAAGGCTGTCAAAAGAAGTGCGCGTGGCTTTGTGTTGAGATTCTCCACCCCTTTTGGAATCCTGTGATGTATATCATTATTTAGGTAATCACTGTGTAACTGGCATAGCGAGAGCTGTGCAAGGTAAAAAGCAGATTCTAACGTAAGCCAGATCTGTTCATTAACTTTTTCCATGGGTATTTTTAATTTCCTGGCCCAAATGGGTACGTGTGTTTGGGTTTTGCATATTCTAGAAGGGTGGCTGTGATAAATAGAAATGGCATATGTTGCCAACGTCAGAGTTTGAAGACAGCTGGTGATTTTTCAGCTAAGATGCAGTAGGGCCAATTCTATTTTCACTTTTCTTTGAAATCCAGAGAATTGACACTGAGCTACAGCAGTATATGAGGGTCTGGTTGGCTCTTTAATGGTCTAATATTTAAAGAAATCAGTCAGAGGACAAGGTAAAAGAAGGAATAAATCCAGACCAGGTAGATTGCACCATTCCATCTGCACATGGCTTTTCAACAACCGCAGCTGTGGGGCTTTGAGAAGTAGTGATAATACATTCTTCACGACCTGAGTCGGAAATGCAGTAAAGGATGAGGAACTTAATTACTTTTTTTGTTAGTGGAACTGTGGCATATAAACCATTCGCTGAATAACTTTAAAATGAGCAAATCTGTATAGCTTAGATGTGAATTCAGTTAATCTATCCATTTAAAAGAATGAATTAATCTAATATTTGCTAAAATTACCCAATTCTAGTACTGAAATGGATCACTTAACCAATTCTAGAATGAAGCAGTAGATGACTTACTTTCATTTTAAAACTAATCATATAGAGTGGAACCTGCTAATTATGAACTTCTATCATTTTTTTTTTGCACTTCTCAATTGTCAGGTCATCCTACAACAATCTTCATATCCTCTACTGACCAACCTGAAAAGGAGGGGTTTGTTGGTGTTTTGCTTTGGGTTTTGTGTGTGTGTCTTGTTTGGTTTTTGGTGGTTGTTGTTGTTTGCTTGTTTGTTTTTGTACTTTGAGGACAGTTTCCTTTGTGCTATTACATTCTTCATTTGGGCAAGGGCCCTTTGCCTAGTCTGCCCTTTTGACTAGATAATCTCTCTTTATTCTCCCTTTGTCACCTTCCTCTTCACCAAGCATCAATTATTTCTCTTCATTTTCAAAGCACTTTTACTCAAAACCTTGCAGCATACTTTGGGGGAAAAACTGTTTTATTTTCCACAAGTATTACTTTAGAACTGCACAATCATGAGAAAAATGACTGTTGATGACTGTTCCAACAGCAGGTAACATTCCAGAATAAAGTGTTATCCTTTCCAGCATAGCCTGTAGGTAACGGTGTCTTTCCTCAACGAGCATCCTGACTGTAGAGAGACTGGCTTTGGGCTTTTCTGTTCTATAAAGAGCAGAATTCAATTGGAAAGGAGCTGAGACAAGCAAAATCTTCCAATTCCCACAAGCAGTGTCAAGACAAGGTGTTTGCTGTATAATCGCTTCCTGTGTGACAATAAACAACATTTAAGGTCTGAATGTCACCGCTGTTACCATTTTTATAAATAGCAGCCTGAATCAGGTTGGCCATTCTGTGCAGTGTGGTAGAAATAAAGCTCCAAACTTTTGAGTATTTTGGACAAAACCTTTTGCCAAAAGGTTGGTTTGTGCTGCGTTATTTCTACCGAGCTTTTCTTCCTCGGTTAATGTAGTAGAAATGTGTGCAAGAATAAGATGAGGCAGGGTTGGCTCATCTTGGGCAGTGCAGTGCACTGGTTTAGACACGTGAACGAAGATCAAGTTATCAGAGTGATTCTCCAAAGAGCATGAGCTGATTAAGGAAACTGCAAGTTTCATATCTATAGAAACACTTTTACTTAAAATGGTGCCAGTAGCTTGACAAAAGCAGTAAACAATTTAAAGACTCCCAAGGCTGAGTCACCAACTCTTTTCACAGGTCTGCAGTTTACCGTGTGCGTCTGTTGTGACTGGATTTGCACATTTATTTCGGGTTATTTTTGTTCTACTTTTGCAGCTGACTCCCCCTCGCACCCCACTCCCCTTTAAAGGAGTCCAGCTTCACCCAAAGTGTCCAAACATGAGATCTATGGTCTTAAACTTTTTGATGTCATTGTCAGCTGAATATTTTTGTTTCTGTCCATAGCAGGTGGTGCCAGAAATAGAGAACTGAACACATGCTGGAAGGCTGCTGAACTTGTTGCTTGAGTCAACCTGTCAGACTTGGGTTTAATGCTTTTATTTTCATAGTGTAAAAGGCAGCCAGGTTTGAAGAGCGGTGCATGGTGATAAAGGCATCCTGCACTGAATTCTCACTTTTCATTTGATCTGCTGAGACCTGTCCAGATCGCTCAGTTTTCCGTTCACCTATTCACACACTGCCCACTGCTTCCACTTTGTTAGACCGTCTAAGGCTGGAATTCTTTATGTGTTGGTCTAGCAAGTAGCACAACATCATTCTAGTTTGCCTTAGGCTTTAGGAGTTAATTTATTCTCTAAGTGTTTGTGGTGTGCTTCATGAGCATGCCTTCTCTTCATGTTTCCAGATGGGTATTTCAGTTATCCTGCAGCACAAAGTCTTATCAATGTTGATAAGGTTTTTGTTATTATTTTTCTTTACAAGATTGCCCCGTTCCAGTGCTAAATTGTCTGTGCTAAGACTCAATTTGGGCAGAGCTCTGAGCAGACTCCCTAGACTTTACCTTTTGTGGTGAGCAAATAAAAATTACCCAAAAGGTGCGTAGGCTTCAAAACTGACTTTTAACAGAGAACTGAATAAAACGTTTGGAAACAGAGTGCTTGGAGTGAGACACAATGCATAGAAGGCATTTCATTTTGCATACAGACATCCCTTACCTGTTTTAAATATCCCTTCTTCAGACTCACAGCCTAAGTCAGAGGCTTTCTTGGTTAAAGCCTCCTTTTGGGTCCCCAGGAAAAATGCAACTCTTTAAATTCAACCCAAATCATTTGATGATTCTACGATACAGACAGATGGCACATCTGCTCTACTCTTTTGGTGGCACACCGTGGGCTTTTTTGCTTGCTGAGCCTTTTTTCTATGTCTTGAGAGCTCAAACAAACATCAGGGAGTTAGCTGGCATAAAGCCAGTCCTGCGCCCATCCTACAGCTTGGCTGGGAACAGAGATCAGGGTGCTGCTAATTTTTCATAAATGCAGAAAGTATTTGTGCTTGAAGAACAAGTGCAGCTAAAATAATGCAAGATGTAGGCTACTCAGCACCATGCACAAAGCTTGGGGCTAGCTCATATAGAACCTTGATAAGCTGAAAGAATTTCTTTAAAATATCTAAGCAGGAAGAGAAACTAAAAGCTGCAAAGCAAAGTTCTACATTGACTGCGTCTGAACCCTAGATTAAAATAGGAAATGTTGTCATTTTAAAGTCAGTCATATTCATTTGTGTCTTGACCTCATTCCTAGGCATTCCCAACAGCTCTGTGCAGGGCCACTGGCCAGGGCAAACCTGTTTCTCATGCTGATGGCGGTTAGCAGCTCACATATGATTTAGCAGATGGCTTTGTTGGTAAAATAAATGAAGCTAAATTCAAATTATATTAATTTACTCCTTCTTAGACCAGCTTCCTTAGTGTTAGAAACAGTAGGCTTACAAAAGAACCAGGTATATGTACAGACAAGTATTTCTCAGAAGAGTTTTTGGCAAACTATAGCAATAGCTACTGCTGGGGTGCCACGCTGGAAGATTCCTGGTTTAATCTGGGCCGTTTGGGGAACATGGTCCAAAAAGACTGGTATTTTAGAAGCTCATCTGGGTTTTGGCAGTTTGTCACAATGGCAGAAAATACAATATTTTTGCAAAGTAAAAACTTCCTCTTCCTGCCAAATTTTTGTATTTTTTGCAGATCCTGCTTCCAATTCATTAACCTGAGGGTGGTTAGCCAGTTTTACTTGAAAAATTAACTTCATGACTACGTTCAGCAAAACAAACTGCTGGCTTTTGGTGTTTCAGATACTTTGAGCTGACAGTTTAGGAGTACAGTGGCTTTATTGAGTGTCTGGCAATGGTGATAGTTGCTAACCCAACTGCAGTACAGGGGAGTTCCTCGGAGGGCTGGAAAGTGTGGAGGGACAACTCTGCACCATGAATGCTTTAGGCAGTAGGCAGCCAGCTCACAGCCACACGCCGGGCGTGGGAGCAGGTGCTGTGTCTGTGCAGAGCACTAAAACACAGTCAGATGGAGGTGACTGTCACATCAACTAAAACCCACAAAAGGAGGACTAGTCATTTTATCTTATTTTATTTCAGCACAGCTCACTCTTTGCTCAGTCCATGAGACGACAGCTGTTTGTTATTAGATGCACATCATGTTTCTGGAGGATGCCAGAAAAGAACGTGTTCTAAGAACAATGACTTTTTATGATGAGTGACATGCCAACACCTCTCTCTAAATGGCGAAGCTCCAGCTCTGATACCCTTCTGGTTTTTACCGGGATTTCATCAAAGCAAGGGAAGAGCACAGGCACTGGAAGCTGAAAGATTAGTGAGCTGATCTAAAGGAATCCAGAAGATCTACTCGGTGTCACGAGTAGGCATTTGATTGGCAGCTAAATAGAGTTAGACATCTAATATTGAGCTGGCAAAAATACAGTCACTGTACCAAGAGTTACAGAGGCTAGAAAAGGGCTTATACAAAACCAAGTGGAAAAAAACCCATAATCTAAATTGGTGTTGCTTATTTGTTATGGAAACAGGTGCACAACAAAGTGCCTCCTGGAACATTTTTTTCACTATTTATTCTGTTAAATCTTGTTCAACACTATTAGAACTTGCGATGGTTTTTTTCTTTGTATACTCTAAAAAGCTTAAGTGATCAGTTTTTTTTTTTATGAGACAATTGAAAGGAGTTAGAAAAGCTGTGAATCACTTCTGAAAAGATAGATGGAAATATTGATGGTAGAAACATTAAGTGTGTATTAAAAATAAATCTGACTACTAGAGGACTAATTTGCCAGAACTATAGTAGGTGGAAACTGTAACTGCATAAACCTAGCATGCAGGTCAGGGGTAACATTTTAATAGGCTAGATAGTTAACATTTAGAGACTCTAGCTGGGGAAGACAAGGTGATTCTCCATATCTTACAATTTCTGGGCTTTTATTTATTTATTCAGAAATCAATAGCTGGAGACTGTGAAGAAAAAATCAGCATTTCTAAACAACTTATACCTGAGGCAAAAATGCTGCAGTTAAGCACCCTTACTTACATTTTACCTGAAGTCAAAGCTGAAGGTTCTGGTGGTCTCACTGCACTCTGGAATCATCTAGCAGTGCACGTTCATTTAGCTTTCCTACAATGACAATGTGAAGGATTTGTAAGAGGAATCATTGGCCAACCACAAACAGTCATTGAAATTCACGAAGAACATAGATCAAGAGAAAGCAGCCGCTGAACTGTGCGGTACTAAAATCCTTTTATCACACACACCTATCATTATGTCTAGAATTTTTTGACTGCTCTGGGATGAGAATAGTAACCTATATACCCGTTCCCTGAAACTCTGATTTGTGACATAATGTATGATGGTGCCAAACAGGGTTGTTACTGCTGCTTGCTTTTTTGCCTTCCAAATGGCAAGAATTTCCCCTTACAAGCTGAAAAGCTTTGGAAAGTGCACATCTAAAGTAAAGGCTGGATTTCTTTTTTTAACACTAGCAGCTGGCTGCCATTTGTTTGAGTGCTTGACTTGTTTCTTTAAAAATGTGATTTATTTGGAAGAGATTTTTCTGTGGCACTTCGTTTCCCCTTAGGCTCTCTCTGAGTCCCTAGCACTGGAGATGGTGGTTAATGAAGACAGATGACGTTCCCAGCCCCCAGGCTACTGTTTGCATTTTTTCAATACCAGCCTTTGCATCAAGGAGTGAAGGGAGGCAGAGGCATTCTCCGCTGACAGCAGGGTCTTTGTTTTGCTTCCCAAGGTTCTTCCTTAATTGTAATAGAAAAATTGTGTTTCTGTAATTTTCTAGGCTGTAGGAACTGGTAAGGACAGTATTAGCTGCAAATGCCCTGTTGAAAACAGCCACGTTCAGCCAAAACTAATCAAAGTTACGATGCCATTTTTTCCCTTTCGTACCAGTCCTCTCATTGACACGGGGCGGTGGAGTAGAGTCTTGAGTGGGTAAATGCGTTCAGCTTCTTTGAAATCATACAATTATAGGATGGCTTAGGCTGGAAGAGACCTCGGAGATCATCTCATCCAACCACCCCGCCACAGGCAGGGACGCCTCTCAACTAGAGCAGGTTGCTCAAGGCCTCATCCAACCTGGCCTTGAGCACCTCCAGGGAGGGGC
>JANHGN010008796.1:0-10154 GCA_024605025.1 Megaceryle maxima | reverse complement strand
CTGCCTTTATTAATGATATTATAAAACATTTCAGAATAAATATTTAGACTTTTTCTCTAAGATGTATTTGTAAGAGAAATTAAGATGTTCAGATCAGCACACTCATATACTGCAGTGTCTTTTTTTGTCACTCTGCTCAGACGCACAATAGCTGTATTGTATCCACCAGCTCATCTGCTACTGTTCACCAAAACAATAATCAGTAACCTTCTTTCTTCTTTAATGTCCTATCTGCAGAAGGCCAAGTCCTTCTGCTGAGGTGATGACCACAGAACCAGCTTCAGGAATAGACATAAGGTACTTCACTCAGAATAAATACCATGCAGGCTATGGCAGCAATGTGAAAAATTCTTATATTGCCTTATAAACTAAATAAATGACATCTAAAAATGAATGGCTAGTTCAATTCCCCTGCCTTTTAGTCTCTAGAAACTAATCAGATTGCCAGCACTGTTTCTACATAGAGGTGATGCTAATGTTCGTTATCCAGCACCTGGATGCTAGATTGAGACAATCAGAGTAGTATGGTTACTTATCAGAATGGTATTTTTTCAGTAGATGTTATTTAGGATTTTCCTGTAAAGAAAATTAGATAATGTTTGTAAGATGCTTAAATTTCTTAACAAGAAAGTATTCTAGACATACATATTACATATGGATACAGATATGCATGGAAATATTGCTTATGGGTAAGTTATAATGACTGATGTTGATACCTTTTAAAAAAAGATTTTATTATTTATACATTTTAAATTATTCCCAATATGAATCATTCAGGCTGTTTCTTAAAAAGTTTTAAAAACCCATGCCACAGTGCGAGAGTATGAACTCAAATTTCAGCAACTCTATGAAAACATGTTGAAGGATATTCCTTTGTTATTCACTGTATAATCCACAGCATCCTCTACTAAGGTAGAATACTCTGACAAACTGTAGTTATCACATACTCTGCACCAACTGCATCTACTTTAGCATTTTGCAGTAATGTGGTTTTCAAGGAAACAATCCACTCTTACTGTATAGGTTACTCAAGTTCACAAGGTAGTTTTAGTACTCGTGGGCTGAATTCCTACCAGGGAAAAACTAACCAGAATCTCCAACATAGATACACACTAGTTGTGCTCTTACCTTAAAGTTTGAGACCAACGATCAACCTTAGTTTCATGTCATATTTACATATCTGCTATCTCACTTTAGTCTGAGCCTATTTTTCTGTTTCCTATCAAGTTACCGTTCTATACCTATTCACATTACAAACTGTCTGCCCTAACATTTTCCCTGCTGTTAAACTACTGTTCCATTTGCTGGCTGTTGTGGATGTCTTGTTCTGCCTTCTCAGTCAGTGGGCCTGTGAGCCAAATTCAGAAGTGATATGTAAAGTGCTGTAAGATAGATTACATAATATTCACTTGAATTCCTTCACTATTTCTTACTGTGCTCTTTGTAATGTGAAAGACAATGTAACACAATATAACTTTTATACAAATAGTTGAAAGGTGTTGGGTAAGCTAAAGCATCTCCTTCCATAAATTATGCTTTCTCCCAGCTGTTTATTATATGAGTTAACTTTGATTTAGGTACAGGAGGTCTGAGGGAGAGAGTGAGGGAGTAGACACAAGTCTAAGGTAATTCTCTGTAAGATGTGTGTGCACCAGTAAATTCATAGGTAAACCATGCAAAAGTATAGGCTTTATCTGGGCTAGTTCAGCTCTGAGGCAGTTTAGCTATGTTAATTACAGGTCTGCCTGACACCATCTATTTATGAAGATATTATAGAATCACAGAATTGTGAGGGTTGGAAGGGACCTTAAAGACCATCTAGTTCCAACCCCCCCTGCCAATGGCAGGGACATCTCCCACTAGATCAGGTTGCTCAGAGCCCCATCCAACCTGGGCTTGAACACATCCAGTGTGTACAGCTTCTCTGGGCAACCTGTGCCAGTGTCTCACCATCCTCATGGTGAAGAAATTCCTCCTAATGTCTAACCTGAATCAACCTATCTCTAGTTTTAATCCATTCCCTCTAGTCCTATCACTGCCTGACAGCCTAAAAAGTCCCTCCCCAGCTTTCTCGTAGGCCCCCTTAAGATACTGGAAGGCCACAATAAGGTCTCCCTGGAGCCTTCTCTTTTCCAGACTGAACAACCCCAACTCTCTCACTCTGTCCTCATAGGAGAGGTGCTCCAGCCCGCTGATCATCCTTGTGGCCCTTCTCTGGACACATTCCAGCACATCCATGTCCTTCTTGTAATAGGGGCTCCAGAATTGGACGCAGTACTCCAGGTGAGGTCTCATGAAAGTGAAGTAGAGGGGGAGAATCACCTCCCTCGACCTGCTGGCCACGCTTCTCTTGATGCAGCCCAGGATATGATTGGCTCTCTGGGCTACAAGAGCTACACCCCTCCAGCCTGTCAAGGTCTCTCTGGATGGCATCCCTTCCCTCCAGCACGTCAGATGCACCACACAGATTGGTGTCATCATCAAACTTGCTGAGGCTACACTCAATGCCATTGTCCATGTCGCTGACAAAGATGTTAAACAAGACTGGTTCCAGTAGTGATCCTTGAGGGACTCCAGTTGTCACTGGTCTCCACTTGGATACAGACCCATTGACAAGTACTCTTTGGGAGTGGCCATCAATCCAGTTCTTTATTCACTGAATTGTCCATCCATCAAACCCATATTTCACCAGCTTGGAGACCAGAATGTCATGCGGGACAGTGTCAAAGGCTTTGCTCAGGAAATTATGCTCCTGAGTCATGAGAATCAAGCCATCTAAGAAGTATTTTTTGTGAGAAACACTAATGAGACACTCACTGCCTCATGCTGACTCAAAGAAAGGAGATTATATTTAAAAATTATTGAGCTGTCTGGATTGCTTCCATTAGTTTTAGTATCTTACCTTCTGAGTAAATATAACAGGAGTCGATGATAAAGCATGTTGTCTGAGTTACTCCTCACTTTTACCTTGTGTATCATCTGAATTCCACTCCAACTGAACTACATACATATGTTTGAGAAACAAAAGTATTTTGATAGTAGTCTTACCTATTAAGTAAAATAAAACATCATCTGTTTATCTGCTAATAAAAAGGGGTTTATTTTCTGCAGTGGTCTAAGTGAACTAGTCCAAATTTTCAGGACACAGAGAACACTCTCATACACAGCATCTGGTGATAGAATGAGAACAAATCCTCAGAAAGCCCTCGATAAAGTGTAAAAATAAATAAAAGTAAATATATGAGGGATGGGCAGTGGAAACAGATTGTGAATATGAAAGCTGAAGAAAAAAAATGAGGCAGGTAACTCCTCTGAAATATATTGTTATTACTTTTTCTGATTAAAAAAAAAAAAAGGATAAAGTTCAGAAGAAGCTGCTAGGTACCTTCCACTTTAAAAGTTATTGGAGGGAGTGGTGGGAAAAAGAAATCTAATTTAAAAAAGAACAGATCTCCAAGGATGGGTTTCTGCAAGCTCTCACTGCTTTAGTGGCTCAATCCTATCTGCCTATTCCCCCCAAGTATTCATCGCCTTTAATGACACTTCAGTCTGACAACCCACATTACACTTTGGAGTAGCTTATGGGAACTGAATTCTACATTAATAGGCTTTCCATATTCATTTTCCACTGAAGGTGAATGTGTTTGCAATATCTCTTTTTCACTCAGTACTCTTTGTCACAAGAAAACTGCAATTAATGTTTTATAAATTCTACCCTGTTGTGGAATTTCTAACAACAAAAATTACAATGTTTCTGATATGACCATACTATTAATGAATGCATATCAAAGAAAAAAATTACACTCTAGATCCCACACAAATTCTCCATATCTGAGAACTTTGTGCCATATTTATATATAGTCATAGAAATTAATAAAAACAATGCCTCATCATTTGTCTTGAATATAAAGGTATTTGAATGCAAAAGTTACTTTGTGTCTAAATCAATTTCCATCTTCTGTGCTATTTAATTTTCAGCAGTGTTCAAAAGGCATGTCTGTCATACAGAGAACTCCTTCAATACGTGCCTTGCACAAGTATCCTGTAGACTTTGTCTAACTTGGAATTATTGCTGGAGGAATGCTGGTAAATGAATTTAACATGCAGCCTCACTGTTAGAAAACTTTTTTTTTTTTTCATATTTTAAAGTTGCATTAAATATTAAAGGGATGATATTCACACCCTGCTTCTGTGAAAGCATCACCATTAAGAATAGTTTTAGTGCAGCTTCAGTTTTCTCTACATTATAGAGAAATGATATATAGAAGTAATTTTTTTTTATTGGTTTTGTTTTTAAGGAGAAAAAAAATGTATTGTCCAAGTACTTTGGGCTGTGGTTCTTTAACAGAAAGCTACACTATTTTCTAACATTAATAATTCCCAAACAGCCTCTTGTCTGAAAGTAGAGACACATAAAATACCAATCTGAAAGCAACATCAGACTAATGAGAAATGACATTCTGTGTATACAGCAGATTTAGAATTTTGCAGAGTCAAGATGAGAAATTCAATGTCCTTCTCTGAATTGATCATGTTGATGTGAAAAGTCTACTATCCACATAAATACATGCTTGATTTTAATAGTCTTGTCAATACAGGTTTTTCCTTTCAGGTATATAATCCTTATAGTTATTCCAAAACCAAAACAAACAAAAACCAACCAAACAACAACAACAACAAAAAACCAAAAACACAACCAACAAAAAATACAAACCAAACCAACAAACAAACAAAAACCAAAACAAACAAAACCAACAACAAAACAAAACAAAACCACAAAAAAACCCAAACCACCACCAAAAAACCCCACCTATCTAATACTTTATTGGATATCCATAGATATATGAGCTCCTTCATTATAAAAGTCCCCTTTTTCTGATGTGGTATTCCCTTAGTGTACCTCAGTTTGAGGAGTGAAAAAAACACATTATATGCTTCAGCTCCTATTCAGTCAATTAGTATACACTTAGGAGTATACACTTCTGTGGCAGACCTACCCATAATTGAATTTATGTCAGATAAGATGTTGTACTTATACATCCATTGGGAGCAGAAATGAAGACATCAGCCATAAGGCACAGAAGATTTCTCTTCCTTATAATCTCAGTGAAACAGCTGCTATTTGTTTTTAAAATATTGTGTGGATGCTTAAACAACCCAGCGACTGATCTTTCTGACTCTTCTAAGAATACTCAGTCATTACTCCAGCTGAAATACATGATGTCAGGTTATTCCACTGCATCACTTTTATAGCTGACAACGTTTTGGCAACCTATAGCATTATCATTGATGTAAGAACCACCTATGTACTATTTCAGCAATTACAATTGTTAGGGCATTTTACAATGGGTTTGGGGCATTGTTAACACACTCAGACATCTAGAAACTAGAAACCTTAATTGGTATATCCCTATCAATTTTTCACCTCAGGAGAACTGATTTGTTTGCAAAATTACAAGTCATTTTCCAATTCTAAACTGAGGAATGCACAACAGAAAATCAACTTTTTAAATGGTATTGTGTAATTTCTTTTTCTGGATGTAAAATTCATTCTGAATATATTCAAACAGAAAAAAAAAATATTCTTAATAAATTATATGAGGGCAAGACAGCATCTAAATACAACATGTTCGATTCACAGCCCCTCCATCTCTAGCCCTCACAGACAATGAAGTCAGCTTGACAAGTTGACAGTGATTCATCCACATGGACTTGGAAGAACCCAAGACTTCCTTATGTCAAGAGAATCACCACTTGCACTATTATTTATTTCATTGTCGGCTCTTCATACAACTTTTGTAGTGCAAAAGGGCAAGTAACAATGTTAGAAGTAGGTCCTTAGTTGAAGGGTGATATAAAACCAAAACTGAAAAAAACTAAACTAAACTGCAAGGAAGTTTCCATATCATTACGACAGGGCATTCAGTTACTACCCAAAGAGGTAAGTGATTAACAGATCCATGCATTGGGTCATTTTCCTGCATAAAAACAAAACAATGGAAAATTACAATGTGTCTTACCATATTGAACAATTAAAAACTTTCATATTCTTAAGTATTTATTCAATTATGAGAAAAGACTCATTAAAGTAAATATAACATTTTAGTTCTCCCTGTGAGAAACTCCTACAAACAAATGTTTGAGTCAGAAAATTTCTTAGGCTTCAAAAATAAACTGTATGGCTATAGGAGATTCTTCAAAATGCACACTGAAAGTGTTTGATTCCTCTTCTATTTTTACAGATGTAAATCCCATTTTGTTTAAACTGGTAAGAGAAAATGGATAATTCAGGCTACATTGTCTAACCACACAGTACTCCATTTTTACATATATAAACTGTTGTGGTTTGGGGGGGGGGGGGTGGTTTGGTTGATTGTTTTTTGTTTTGTTTTGTTTTGTTGTTTTGTTTGGGGTTTTGCTTTTTGGTTTGGTTTGGTTTGGGTTTTTTTCTCAACAGAGGTAACATTTACAAAGAGGCACAGCATTTATAATCATAAGGAAATACCCTATAGTCAGTGACTGATTGTCCCTTGATTAGATTCTGCTACAGACTGCATTTGTGCACAGCACTTGTTTCTTTCTATTTTCAAGATCCGCAATTGCAATCAAATCTCAGACACAAACAAAAAATCACAGTCTACTTTAGATTAAAAGAGATTTCTCTTTACACAGAGGGGAGTCCTATTGTCTTTTGCAAATGGTAGAGAAGGTTTCTGTGCCACACAAATAAAGAAAGGAATCCAAACCCTTCATTTTTCTTTCTGACTGAGTGCCATAAATTCTGTAGGGGGATGTTAGATCAAGTGCAGAGTGTAATACCCTGCATTTTCAATGCCCACACTAGCCCTATAGATTCTACTTCATGTTTGTTCATAAGGAAACACTCACAGGCTCAGGTGTCACCTGCCTTTAACATCACTCAAGGGTGATCTCTTGGTATTTTGCTGATCTGAGCCTTTTCTTAGAAAGTATAAACTGTCTTTCTATGTCTCACTTTACTACCCAAACCAAAAACTCTGTAAGCTATAATGAAAATCATCTTCTTAAAGGAATGGACTTTCAGTTTTTAGAATGTTTCAAATTGCCCTAGACTAATACTAATCCAAAATAAAAATAAAGGTGCTGACATTGTAAATGCTTCAAATCCTCTTCCTCTGGCTATAATTTTAATGTCTTTCCTCATGAGTAAAATAAAGTATGTTTTAGGATGTGAGCATTTTACCTAATTGACACATTTTATATTCCACGTGTTCTGCAATAACCATCAAAAATCGAGACTACTCTTTTGCTTTGGGATTAATCATCATTAAACACTAGACCATAAGAACATAAAGTAGCTTGTCAAATATTAACAAGCTCTATAGATTTAGCAGGCATTGCCACAGAATCAGTGCGTAGGCCATCTTTAATGGCCACATGTCATTATAAATGTCTTCAAATTTCTATGCCAAATCTGTGATTGATTCATTTTACAAATGTATTAAATCCACTAAAGTAGCTTGCTCAGTAGATTGCCAGAAATTAAATAGCTGACAAATGAGTTAAAAATTAACTTGTTCACTGAATGTGCTCAAATAAATATGAAGTTGTCATGTTCATAAAATCCATTAACTTTAGTACATAGCATAGTTAATCATGGAGGACTTCCAGGACTGTTCATTTTGTGGTCCCTGTCCACAGAAAGAAAGATGATAGAACATCTTTCATCTGCAGGTTTTCAGAGGGTGATCAGATATTTCTGTAGCATGTATAACATTGTCTACGAGCAAACACATTAAAAATGAGCTTTGAGGACATTGTGTTACTTACCTACAGAGTACTGTTACATTTCCCAGGCTGCCAATCATCCTTTCTTGGTCAAACACACAATACAAGTCAGATTTTTAGATCAGATGAAGGCTCCATTTACAGCAGATGCTGAAATAGAATATGTCACATTGTTTCTGGGCCAAGAAAAAGACATGTCAATAGCAAATTATTTGATGAAAATACCTTGGACAACAATTCCTTTAAAAAATAGGAAGCAGGTGGTAGAAAATACAGAACTGTAGATACAGAACAAACTATTCATAACTTTGATAAATAAATTAATCAGATAGAGTCCTAGAGCCCCAGAGACAGACCACAGTTTGCTCCCAGAGTGAGTAAGGGCAGCCAAGAGGATTAACCACCATGTAGAAGTGAATGATTACAGTAAACTTGGAAAGAAGACTCCACCATATGCAGAAGCAAGACATGTACTAAAAGATTCTGGAAATTCAACAGGCATGGATCAAACTGCAGTGTAGTGAGAAAAATAAAAGTGTATTTTGCATAGACTGGTTTGTCTCTGGATTGGTTTATCTGTGTATAATACTAATAAAATGTAACTGAAATCATCGTCCCTTGCTTTGGTTTTAGTATTTAATATTTGCTTCTGAAAGGTTAACCTATACATGCCAAAATTTAGAGTCAAGGGGTTCACAGAGTCCAAGGCATATTGACAGTCCCAGGTACCAGTAGCTGCATCATGGGTTGTCAGCTCTTGCACGTTGCTTCTAAGGGTGTACCTTCTGTCTCTAACAAAGGTCTGTAAACTCAGGGAAACTTGGTTTGAGAGCAATCACAGCAGGCTCAAAAATGTCCAGCCAGCAAAGATCCTAATATAACCAGATGACTTCATGCATTGCACTCTGGAGAGAAAATGAAAGACAAAGGCTTAGCCTTATATTACAGTAAGAACACAGGAGAGCCACAGAAATTAATACAGTGGGTGCCCTTTTAAATGTCATTAAATCAATTCTCCACAAATCAATTCTTATTGAAATTACATTCATCTAGCCTTATGTTCATTCTGCTCTGTGCAATAATCCTATTTGCTGTTGTTCTTAGTGACCCCTAGGATAATAATGCTTCCTTTGCTTGCTCTGCACATCACTTGATAGTAATGAGTTGCCCTGCACATGTGGACTTTTAAGCCCAGGGTTAGTAAGGCAATCACTTCTTTATTAGAGGCAATTACATTTGCTCCTCCCAGTTGATGTTGTAATGTGTCATATTTCAAGAGGTAAATTTTATTTTCTGGGTTTAGGTGTATTTTAGTGAATTTTAGTATGTTCATAAGTTCTAAATCAAATATATCACAAGTTTTTCCCTGGTTTGGTTTCTCAAGGCTATAGGAAAGGGACCAAATGGTATTTATTTTGTTTCCCCAGATCCAGAAGGCTATCTTGGGAATATTGTACCTTTTTTGATTAGTAAACAAATAACTACACTAAGAAAGAAAACACAGGTCAATATCCTGTTGGACATAACAGATAATCTCTCTGTACTGCTGGTTTATAGATGTAAGACATAAACATTTACACTATACATCACATGTATGTTGAGGACAACAACATATGAAAACTTGATATAAAAATTTTTTATGTTAAAACAGGTCTCCTGCCATATGAGTCTTAAAATGAAAGGAATTTCTGTGCTGGTTTGCAATCACATCGATTGATTTAAACATAACATTTTTTTCTGAGTTCCCCTTAATAATGGTAATTATTTCAGTCTCCTAGCTTTAGTTGTCAACCTTATAAAAAAACCTCAGAAAACAATTGATCATAATGTAAACAGTTCTTTTTCTTTGAGGAACCTGAGAAATCAGGAGAATCAACCAGTTCCATCGTATGAAAGTTAATCCCTCTCCATATATGCTAGTTTGTAGTAAAGTATATGACACACAGTCCTGATACTTGCCTTTAGTAAATTACTTTTTCTGATGTGCTACCTCAGTTCAACTAGACACTGAGTCAGCTATGCAGAAACAGTTCCTACAGTCCCTAATCTTTGTTATGAAGGGAAGAAAAACATGCAAAGTGTTTCTTAGCCCATATATCAGAATCACAGTTAGAGTGCTCCTTGCTCAGAAGAAATTTTCTATTGTGTGGAACAATCCAGAATTCAATCCTTAGTCATAACTATAAAGAACTATACGCATACTTATAAAAAATGAAATATTATTCATATCTTTATTGATTTAAGCAGTTTACATAGTAGCAAGTATATTTCTAACAGAGTAAAAATTCTATCTTATTTAAAATGTATCTATATTTTTAAATATATGTAAGAAAATGCCTAGGCTCCCTAGCCATGAAATTTGCAAGTCTGCTTAGTACTTTAATGGA
>JANHGN010008795.1:8874-26344 GCA_024605025.1 Megaceryle maxima | reverse complement strand
CTCAACTTTACCCATAAACATTTGACTGGTCCGTCACACTTGTTGACTTCCATGCAATCAAAACACTCCCTAATATAGAAAGCCACCCCACCACCCTTTCTCTCTTGCCTATTCCGTTGGTAGAGCTTATAGCCATCCATTGCAGCACTCCACTCATGAGAGTCATCCCACCATGTTTCTGGAATGGTGACTACATCATAGCAGTTGTGGTGCACAGCGGCCTCCAGCTCCTCCTGTTTGTTTCCTATGCTGTGTGCATTGGTGTAAAGGCACTTGAGCCGGGCTAATGACTTAATTCCTAACAATGGCCTGACAACCTTAGGCTCAACTCTGGCAGGCCTGGTTTTATCCCCTCCCCCCTTCAGACCTAGTTTAAAGCCCTTTCAATGAGCCCAGCCAGCTTATGCACAAGGATTCTTTTCCCCCTTTGAGACAGATGAACTCTGTCTGTCACCTGCAGACCCCGTGCAGAGTAAAGCTCCCCATGCTCAAAAACCCCAAAATTCTGTTGGTGGCACCAGCCTCTCAGCCACAGGTTAATCAGGTGGCTCTTCCTTCCTCTTTCAGTATTCACCCCTGCCCCTGAAGGGATTGAAGAGAACATCACCTGGGCTCCTGAGCCCCCAGGCAATCTCCTCAGAGCCCTGAAATCTTTTTTAATTGTTTTCAGGTTTCTCTCCATAACATCATCACTACCAACCTGGATAATCAATAAATAGGGGGTAATAGTCCAATGGCCATACCAGACCAGAGAGTTCCCCAAGTAGTATCTCTGACCCTGGCCCCAGGGAGGCAGCAGACTTCCCTATGGTGTGGATCTGGCCGGCATATGGGGCCCTCAGTTCCTCTCAGAAGAGAGTCACCAAAAACAATTACCCTCCTTTTTTTTCTTGTTAGAGCTGGTCCTAATGAGTGGGGGAGACTGACTTACTTTCATCTCCATCATCATTTGCTTGTCCCTCAATTTCCACAGCCCCATACCTGTTGTGCAAGGGCAACAGGGAAGGGAAGGGAGGCTGAGAAGGGATTCTCCTGCCTTGCCAAGCAGGCACCTGTTTCCATTCTCCCTCATTTCTTAGGTTCCCTTCTTTTACATGGTGACAAGGAAGGAGAGGTTCCTCTCCTCCTAACGGAGCCTCCACCTGCTGCCCATCCTCAAGGATGGTAGGACCTGACTCCACCAGTCTATTTCCCTTTCACATTCCCTTATTGTCCTCTGCCTTTCAACCTCCTCCTTTAGCTCAGGCACCAGGCTGAGCAGATCATTCATCTGGTCACACCGGACACAGGTGTCATCCCCATCACTCTCTGCTAGCAGTGCCAGGCTCCAGCATTCTCTGCAGCCAGAGGCCTGGGCATCTGCATGCTTCTGCAGGACCTCTGTCTGGGTTGCCACATTTTTTCTGTCAGGAGCTTTTGCCTGGCTTACAACCATCTCTGGTCCTGCTCATGCCCTTTTTAAAATTATTATTGAATTATTTATTGATTGTTTACTCTCTTGGGCATCCTCCCACACGTCCTCCTCGTCACGTGCCAACAAGTGCGAATGCAGCTGCCTCACTGTTCGCGGTCTGAGCGCCGCTTCTGGTTTTGCCGTGTTTAAATCTCCCGTGGGTTCTCCAGGAATGCCCCAGCCATGTCACCCTCTCAGCCTCTCCTGTGAGGGTTGCTGAATCCTGCTGGGTCTCTCCTTCTTTCCTCAGGCTTCCCTGGCTCAGGGAAGCCCCCGTCCACCTCAAAAACCTCAAAAAAAAGGAAATAAAAAAAAAAGTAGTGCTTTGGCACAGGTTTACCAGAGCCAATGCTGCTGTCTTGCTGCTTGTGTTTCTAAGTGGGGATAATATTACAGCAAGCCAAATATTAGATACTTGTTAGAAGACAGATATATACTTAATTTATATTCCTTTATAA
This sequence comes from Megaceryle maxima, assembly GCA_024605025.1. Classification (NCBI taxonomy): domain Eukaryota; kingdom Metazoa; phylum Chordata; class Aves; order Coraciiformes; family Cerylidae; genus Megaceryle; species Megaceryle maxima. The sequence continues at coordinate 24,433 of JANHGN010008795.1, read as the reverse complement.
AGAAATTAGCCATCAAAAGAAAGCTTATATCATAATACACTACACCTACATCTGTGATTATTGAATATTCTCCTTTGTGAATATCACATTTAAGTTTATGCCATCACTATGGCATCGTTAAATTGGGATCTGAATTTTCCTTCACTGCTAGAAAGGAATTAGCACTTGTTTTCTTTGTGTTCTCTCATCTGTTCACGTGATTTGACATGCTAATATCTGGAACAGTAAAAAAACCCCTGTATGTAATAGCATATCAGAAATCTTTCCATTTTGATTCAATTCTGACTTCTCTGCTCTCTTTGCTTCAGTTAGTACTACTTGAAGATCTTAAAATTTTAAGATTTTCATTGAAAAGTTGATGTTGAGTTGCATCAATAGAAGAAACTGCTTGTATTTGAAACGTAGATTTAAGTACTTGTGTTAATACAATCTATGCAATAGATTGTGTACCTATATTGAGAACAAGTTAACTTATTTTGAGTTTACCTGTGAAATATTTTGACTCACCAGAAATTATCATTTACCTTTATTTTGCGCTGCTGAAGTTTAGAACAGGCAACACTGTGTAAAAGAGCAGTTTGAACAGGAAAAATCTGGGGTCTGTCTGGACTATGTGCCAGTGACCAAAGATGCTCTCTGTAGAGCTATACACCTTACTTTTTATGCTTGACAACTACTTCCTTAATTTCATCTTCTTAGACCTTGTCATCTTTCCACCAAGCCTACTTCTATGTAACAGGACCCAACACCAAGCTATCTCTTAGCTATTATGTTTAGCGCACCTCCTCAACACCACATATTCCATTCAGTTGGGCTTTTTTGCAGTGAGCTACAGAGAGGGGCCAAGAGCTGTGAATTGCTGCAGACTTTTATAAATTATATAATGAACACAGAGAAGCAGCAGTTATAATGCATGCTCAGTTTATTTCTGACTACTGCTGCCCAGAATGCACCCCTACGCATCTTCGTTATAGCAGAATAAAAGAAAATAATAATAAAAAAAGAAATAAAAATTTCTAAGACAGTTCTGGCAGTCACTGAGGATACATTTTAACTGACAAGAACTCCCATTTGTCGTTTAGTGTGCATTTTGTAAGCCCACTAAGGGATCTGTAGCTCCCCACTGGTACTGTCACACACAAGGTCAAGTAACGCATTCAGATCTAATCTTGTTCTTACACTGACACTAGCGGTAGCAACATTGCACATGAGATCCTGCAGAAACAAGATGTCTTGGATCTCACAAACATATACCCTATTTCAAATCTCCAGATTATCTAATACTATATACTTATTCTACCAAAATATTAAGCCATATGTCACTATTCATAGTTTTATGGAAATTTTCTATTTTGCTGTTTTTTTATTTCAATTACTTATCCTTAACTTGATCTTTGATAGACAAAAAGATGTGATTAATTGTGAATCCTCTGCTACAGTAATTATTCTTTTTGGTATACTGATAAATTTATTAGAATAAACTATACATATGACAAGAAACATTCTGCTTTCCTATTTTGAACAGAAATGATTAGCAACTTTACACTCATTTTTGAGAAATATTTACCTCAGAAACTTTATGCATCTGTCCCCAAGCAATTACAACTGGCATGAGATACAAAGTGAGAGGGATTTTTCCTCTTCAGTATGTGGACAAAAACCACTTGAGAACATGGTTTTGTTCAGGGAGAGTCAGTCTGCTCAGCAAAGGTTTCTAGACTATGAAAATGCACTTTAATATGTGGGCACTTAAGATCTCTTTGTTAGATAGATATTTACAATCCAACCTGTAATGGAGAAATCCAACATTTAACATTTGAGAGGCAAATGAGATTTTGTTCTCTGTTATTTTCTCATTTGAGTTTTACAGATGTACACTTCACTGCTGATGTAAAATATTAAACACAGTCAAAAGCTTCCACAAAAGAACCCTACCCCCAAAAAAATCCACAACTGGGCATCATCAACAGTAGATGCTGGTAAAACCAGAAAATATAAGACATTTGAACCTCTGAATGAAATAAGAATTCTGTGGATCAGCATGCACTGTAATCCCAACTGCTGAAAACTTTCAAGCCCATAAAACTTCTATCCCCTCTCCCTTTCCATTATCTGTGCTCTCCCCAGGTACAACACCCCAGGCATGGAGGAGCTAACTGCTATTCTGGGCTTGTGTGAGTTACTTATGTGAGTGTATGATTTTGCTTGAAGCTAAGTGAATAACATGCTATAACACTAAAAAAGTTACTAGAGCTTGCTGTAACTCCTCCAGTTAGCCAGTGTCATTCAGAAATCTACTGGAGTACAACATCTGTCAGTAAAATCTATATATGTTGTATGGACAGGGCTGATCCAGTGAACTCCACCTTCACCAGGAACCAGAAAAATCTAATAGACGTGAGGTCAAACACTCTGCAATTGTGGAATACAGTAAGATAATACTGAATCACACCATCACAGAAGACAGTGAAATGGAGAAATGTCAGAAAAAAGTAATGTGTTGGGGTTTTTTTGTTTGTTTGTTTTTGTAGTTGTAGCTATCTATGGCTATGAGTCTAATACTTTGTACCATAAATAAAACTCATGCAGTGGTCTTTCCAAGAAAGGGTTTGTAAAATTTCTTATAGTAATAAAGTCTGTCTAGCAACCTCATCCATAATGTGTATAACAAATAATGTCAGTCATCCCTCAGCCCACGTAAGTGTTGGCATAGCACAGAATGTGCTTCACATATCTGCTGTATTAAATGCACAGAAACAAATATATCTCAATGAATTTACAAACAAAGGCACACAGATGAACTTTGAAATTGTCTTACTTTTCCTCTTCCTCATGTACAACACTCATGTGGTTTTAAACACGTGTATTTAATAATTTGCACAGGCAGAAGTTGTTCCTTGTGTGGCTGTGATGAATGCCAGAGAAGTACAGATTCCCCAGCACTAGAGCAGAGAGCAGAAAGTGGGTCATCTCGTCCACCTCCTGGCCAGCAAAGGGCTTCCTACAAATGCTGGCCTCTGGCAGTGTCTGATTTCATATGTCAGCCTTGCAGCACCATCCCCAGTCCCCTTCAGAGGGAGCTCCACAAGTCACTAAATCTAATTATCTAAAGGTACTTAATCTTAATAAAGATTCAGGTGGTAGTTATTACTATTAACTAGTACTTTAACATGAAACTTCCTCTCTTGTGTTTGCACTCTTCAGGTGAATGTAATGCTGTTATAAAGCCTTGTCATATTTTGGTCAAAATGTATCTAGGTTCTTTGAACCTTTTTGAAATGAATCCCATTAGCTCTGTCATCAGACACACTGCTCTGATCCTTCAGTTTGTCAATATCTTCTTGATAACAAGCTTTAGTGATAAGACACTTGAACTTGGATGTTGCACAAAACTTTTCAATACAGGAAAATGCCTGAAGGATGCAGCAGAATTGCTTCCTACAGTCCAGACAGCTAACATAGTTTATTAGATGAGAAGGCTTCTATGATACTTATGTAACCAATGAATTAATGAAAAAAAGAAAGACACTTTAGGGATTAGGAAGTCTTTATGTGAGAAAGAGGCAATTTCAATGACACTTTGAAGTTTTTTTCCAAAAAGGGGACCAAGTCAAAGGGGGTTTTTTTAAGTCAAACTGCAGCACTTAACAGCATGTTAATATAACATTGCATATTCTTGTAATTTTACCTTCAGTAAAGTAATTGCTGGAATGTTACTACTTTTTACAAATTTAATATTTTAATAAGGCAAACTTCACAACTCAGATACCTAATTAAGTAATGTAATATCACCTGAAATCTCTCAAGCTTACTGGTATGTACAAAACATGTACAAAACACCATCTTATTTTTTAGTTACTACTTGGTGTTTTTGTTTGTTTTGGTTTTGTTTTGTGGGTTTTTTTGGTAATTATTATTTCAATTTTGCAACAGAAACTTTTTTTTTTCCCACTTGGACTTATTTCTTCCACAGAGGTAAGAAATCATTAAGAAAAATGATGAAGGCCAGGACTCCGGTGTCTGGAAAGGCAAGACTAGACTAGGAAATTCTAAGGTATAGTAACTTTTTTCCAACTAGTGTTAAGAGTCAGTTTGGAAACCAGCAGCTCTGAATATTGGCATACAGAGGGGTTGCCTAAACTTGTGCTAATTAGACAGCAGACACTGGCAGGCCTGCCCATATGGCCCAAATGACATGTCCCAGTATGTTTGAGTGCTTGGTTTCTGTAACAGCTTTTTACTCCCACAAAAAATGGTTTTGAATTGCTCATGGTCTGTAGTTACTTGTTCGCTTCATTTGGAAACTGTTTCTCAAACACACATTTTAAGCACAGGTGTTTGGAAAAGACTTACATACATTATAGCAGAAATACACATTACTTCTGTAGTATCACAGAAATTTCTGTCATGCTTTTTGAAACTTGTCTTCTCCTTCCCCTCAACCTCACAAGACCTCATTTCCATTTGAGCAGTGAACAAAGCAGGTTCTCTTTAAGGCCTCCTGGGATGGGAAACAAGTTGCCTGGGACTTTGGGAGGTGTCTGTTTTACAAATGAACACTCAAAGACTTTAAGAGCATAGGTAAGGATTTACTTCAACATAAACTGCCACATGGGACTTTCTAATATAGAGAAAATTCAGAATAAGAAGAGAAATAACAGGTTTTATAAATACATATTTCCCTAACCATCGCAGTCATTCAGGACAGACTATTTTGACTGGGCATCGTCTTAGTCCAGCAAGTCAAAAAATGCCTACTTTGCAACCGTTCCTCTGGATTTCTTCGCCCTGTTATCTTTGAGGAGCACATGCCTGGGAACTGATGGTGAGTTCCCACACCCTCAGATCCTGCTGCCTTGTGCTCTGGAGCACTCTCTTGCGCCTTGGGGTTCCCAAGAGAGGGGAAAAATCCCTTTCTCTGCACTTGATTCACCTGATGTAGCACAGACCAGACAGGAAAACAGGGAAGCAATCTGCTTTCCTCCTGGCTCTGCAACCAGCCGCCCTTAACAAAATTCAACCACCATACCCTGCACACAAAAAACCCAGATGCCATCTGCTACACACATCGTAAATCTTCCTTGGATTGCTAGCACCACTTAAGATAATTAATTAAAAACAGTTGGGATAATTATTTTAAAATCAATTATTTCTAAATCATGATTTAAAATTCACATTAAGAAATTCTTATTTAAAGTAGCCACAAAATTTTGGAATCTGTGAATATATTCAAATGTTTTTATTCCAACTAGTTAGCTTTCTGGTTTATTTGTTTGTTTTTTAAATACATAAAAGATGTTTCACCTGAAGAAATTATTTGTTAATTATTAGCAAGCTCTCTCTTCTACAAAATAATTTTTTATTCATCGGATAATTTATTTCATTTAAAAGAGAATACAACTTAAATAACCTGCCAGAGAAGTAGCTCTGCTCTTTACATGCAGTAAAATAGAGAGTATATTCATTAGTCCACTGCCTGATGCAAGCCTTGCTCTTCCCTAAACATGAGGAATTAATGATTCACTATGACCATTTGGTTAATTGATACAGATATGTTCATGTTTTCTTTGCAAAGTATGATGCATAAGCTGCAGAAGTCAACCAGCATACAGCACAGTACACCTTAAGTAATATTTCCCAGAACATTGCTGGAAAAGAAGCTCTGGATTTCGGTTTCTTAACTATCTAATGATGATGAAATTAATAAAAGAATCTGCAAAACAGTGTTGAATACTGAATTTCAAATGGAATGGATATTACTACTGATAAGATACGCATCAGTCAGACATTAACCCATATTCTCAAATCCAAGACATGCTTTCACCATCTTTTATTTCAAATTACGGTCACCTTTTCTGTAATACTCCAGGTGAACCCATTGCTAAACTAGATAAAAACTTATTACTTCTTGAGTTTCTGAGAGCATATTAGTAAGGACACTGAGTTAAATATATCCCATTAATTAAAAGACATTACTTTTGTCATCTTTGTTACAACTTTTCAAATGTTACATGGAATAATATCCTTTCAAGATAGTGTAGCAGGTATACAAAATGGCTTTAAGTTCATTAAATATTCTTCCTTTTTCCTGAACTTTTTTTTTTTTTAAACACAAAATATATTTTAAATATATCCTATTATGTGCACACCCAAAACCATGTGCACACTGCCTAACATACAATGTGTTCACTACAGAATATTTTAAAAATGTGCCCTGAACAAGGCATTTCTAAGTAAAGCTCAAGTAGGCCTCCATCTTTTGGCTTATTCAAACTCTAAAATATTACTTTGATGCACCAAAAGCTTGGGATTTATTCTCAGGTTATATAAAACAGTAAGCCAGAAAACAGTGACAAGGAGAGCTAAGTAGTGTCCTTTTGAAAAACAAAAGAAACAAGATACACAACTGAGACTAATTCTTGTATACAGGTAATTTGGATAATACAGATTCTAAAAAACCTGGTTGTTCTCTGAAGACATTTTAGTGTGAATCAAATCTGTAAGAAGGAGTTCACTTGCAGTGTGCCTGCTCTCTTGATCCTCAGGCATGACAAAGGAAATCTACCAGTTTGAAAAAAAGATTAATGTGCATATCCAAACCTTCAGTAGTTATCTTCATTTAACACCCTGACATCTGAAGAAAGGTGATTAAAAACCTCAACAAATTAGTAATAGATAGGTGGCTTAATGGGACTCTCCTATGTGTTTTTCATTCCTTGGGGTTTTGGGGTTTAGGGATCTGCAGAAACAATTAAGAAAAACATACCTATTGACATGAGAACAAATGAGCTTCCAAGTAACCAACATTTAAAAATCCACAGTTGAAAAAAATATTGGAAAACTTGACTCTAGGTAAAATGACCTTCTTAAAAAAAAAAAGGTTTATGTACATTTATGGGTTGCTTACAATCAATATAAGATACTGTATCATTGTTTAATTTACAGTTTGTTCAGAAAGGTTTGGGTTGGTCCAGATTATGTGTTTCCACAGCAAGCACTGGACTAAAATAATCACATTCAATAACTTAAGAGAATCTAGATTTAACAGGTTACATATGGAAAAAAACCAGTATTTACAGATAAGAAAAATATCTGTCAGCAGTTAAAGTAATTTTACTTGCCAGATTACATTCATGTGTGGAAATGTTAACTTCTAATTTATCAAACAGCAGGAAAGACATGGTACTTTATTGGATTTCTGCTCCTGTTTCCAATCCATCTGATAGTTTAATTTCTCTGATTCATAACTGTAAATTCTTATTTATGGTACTGCATGAAACAGTGTTAATATTCAGAAAGCTTCTTTATATTTTGTGTGTGTTTGAAACTCACTCTTAATCATAGCAGAAATTGAGCACTGCCTCGATTTATATGTTATGTCATTAAAATCTCAGTGATAAAATTAACAATGTGTTGAAGTGCTCACTCCTTAGAAACACTTCCCAAGAACTATGGCTACCAGTGGTCTTTGTCTACTGATGTTCATAGAAGAAAAATGTTCCCTGTGTCTTCAAGTGAGGGTCCCACAAGGGCCAGAAGCAAGTTGTCACAGCATCTCAGTATGTATCTGTGCCCTCTTAAATTCATCCCAGTAGGATTGCAAGGAATGACTGTAGCACAGAAAGTCTATAGCAAAATATGAACATACTTCAAGAAGGAAGTCTTAAAGGTGCAGGAGTACCTGTCCCCATGTGCTGAAAGACAAGCCAGAGGGGAAGAAGATTGGCCTGGCTGAACAGAAAGCTTTGGCTGGAACTCACAAACAAAAGGGGATTTTATGGCCTTTGGAACAGGGGTCAGGGCTCTCATGAGGACTACAAAGATGTAGCGTGGCTACGCAGGAAGAAAATTAGCCAAAGCCCAACTAGAACTTAACCTGGATACTGCTGTTGAAGACAATAATAAATGTTTCTATAAATACATTAACAACAAAAGGAGAACCAGGGAGAATCTCCATCCTCTATTGGATGCAGGGGGAAAGACTGTGACAAGGGATGAGGAGAAGGCTGAGATGCTTAATGCTGCCTTTGCCTCAGTATTTAGCAGTAGAACTAGCTGTTCCCTAGACACCCAGTCTTATGAGCTGGAAGACAGGGAGAGGGGAATGAAAACTTCACAATCTAAGGGGAAATAGTCAGTGACCTGCTACACCACTTACACACATACAAGTCTAGTGGGCTGGATGAGTTACACCCAAGAGTACTGCAGGAGTTGGTGGATGTGCTCACTCAGTCTCTCTCCGTCATTTACCAGCAGTCCTGGCTAATGGGGGAGGTCCCAGTGGACTGGAGGGTAGCAAGAAAGGCCAAAAGGAGGAGCTGTGGAACTACAGACCTGTCAGACTGATCTTGGTGCCAGGGAAGGTCATGAACCAGTGCCATTATGCACCATATACAGGACAAACAGGGGATCAGGCCCAGTCAACATGGGTTTATGAAAGGCAGGTCCTGCTTGATGAACCTGATCTCCTTCTATGACAAGATGACCCACCTAGTGGATGAGGGAAAGGCTGTGGATATTGTCTACCTGGACTTCTGTAAAGCTTTCAACACTGTTTCCTACAGCATTCTCATGAAAAAAGTGGCTGCTCATGGTTTGGATGGGTGTATGCTCTGCTGCCTGGACAGCCAGACACAAAGAGTGATGATGAACAGAGTTAAATCCCGCTAGCGGCCAACCACAAGTGGCATCCCTCAGGGCTCAGTATTGGGACCACTTCTGTTTAACATCTTTATCAATGATCATGATGAGGAGATAGAATGCACCCTCAGTAAGTTTGCAGACAATAACAAGTTGGGTGGGAGCATTGATCTGCTTGAGGGTAGGGAGACTTTGAAGTGGGACTTGGACAGACTGGATTGATGGGCTGAGGTCAACTGTATGAGCTTCAACAAGCCTAAGTGCTGGGTCCCACACTGGGGCCACAACAAACCTATGCAATGCTACAGGCTTGGGGAAGTGTGGCTGGAAAGCTGCCCGACAGAAAGGGACCTGGGGATGCTGATCAATAAGCAGCTGAATAGGAGCCATCAGTGTGCCCAGGTGGCCAAGAAGGCCAACGGCATCCTGGCTTATGTTAGAAACGGTGTGGCAAGCAGGACTGGTATTTGATAACCAGTTTTGGTTGGGTTTTTTTATACCCCTCAGGTAAGCTAGACTTTTGAGGTTAACTGGATGCAGAAAAGAAGTCAGAATGATAGTGCTTCGCCAACCAGACATCCCCTCTCAACTTGGGGGACCTACTGGAGTTACTAAGCGGTCAGCAAAGAGTAGCTGTGTAAAAAACAGCTCTTGATCAGGGCATCTCAAAATATGTAGAACATATCTTAATTACTGCATGTTAATTTTACCTGTGGTAAGCTGTCTTTATATGGAAATTGCATGGTCTCTTTAAGCATATGCAATTAATGATTATTACCTTCAGAGGAAAGTTTGACTTTGTCAGTACTCTGATGATTTCCAAAGGAGGAGATAGTGAAGAAGGGGGTCACTTCTGGACAGGACCATTTGAAAAGTGTATGAAGTAGTACATAAACAGAAACTAATTTAATCTCTGAACAGGAGATGGGACTAGAAGGAGAGGCAGCAGGCACAGGTTATGGTGACACAATTGAAATGAAAATCAGACAAGGAAAAAAACTGAAGAAAGGATTTTGAAAAGGGAATTTCAAAATGGCAGAAATGTGGGACACTGGATGTGAAGAGCCAGAGACACACACAGGCTCCAATGGACTAGGAGGTTCATTCAGTTCATGAAATGTGAAAATATACTTTGCATAGAGCATATTTGTTTATTTGTATAAAGTAAAGGAAAACATGCCTAATCTGTGGATTTGAAGGATGGAAACAGCTTTATCAGTGCTTCTAAGTTTTTTTTCAACTCTCCAAATTAATTATTTGCTCCTTCATAAAAAATATCTAAGACCTTCTCTTGATTTGAAGGCCTTTTTAAACAAGATTTTAAACTTTTCCATTTACTTACAGTCTATTGTAATATAAGTTGATATCTTAGCAGTCAACAGTGTCTAAGTTTGAAAGCTTGCTTTTTATTAACTTCAAAGTTTTATTGAACTTATCATGTATTGCAGTTTATGGCCTGCATAAGCTCATTCTTCCACATAGTGGAAGAATAGTGCTAGAAAGAAATTGCTAAATAATAAATCTGAGGAATTAATCATTTGGATAGCTCTGTCTCCTCTAAGGTTGTCATTTGCTTTTAAAAAATAATGTTAAAGTATAATTTGTGATTTTAAAGTGTTAGCAAATTTGTATCTGTTTCTCCTTAAGATTAGCTATCAGTTCATTTTAGAGCTTACATAAATTCAAGAAGAGTTTTGGCAGCTTCATTAGAAACAGGATAGGCTACCTAAGCTTTATGTTTACATGTAACCCTTGAATATTCTTTATTTTCATTGTGGGATTTTGGAATATGTTTGAAAAACAGTGCTAATAAACCACTTTACAGCACTTATAGCAGTAAGAAAATAGAATAGTTTCATTCTAATTGTAAATGTAATACCATAAATACCAATACACAGTGGCCATGTCATTAAGAATATGAAGTGTAACTAAGATGACTAAAGGAAAACTAGTGTTCTTAGGTATATTTCCTTTTGTGTGTGCTACAGAAACCAGTACTTACAACTCATTCACCTGAAGTGTCTCAGAAATTACAGGGAATTACTAACTGTTTTGGACAGATGTGTTTATGCTCCTTAGTGTAATACCCCAAAACCTTATGAGAGAAATTAAAGCAATGCTTGTAAACACCTTTTTTTAAATAGTTGTATTTTTTTTACCTTCTCCACATAGAATAAGTTTTTGTTGTTTTCATAGGAGTTTACATTTCTGTTGGACATAGGCAGCTCAGATGTTTTCAGTTTATTTGACACACTAATGAATGCAGACTGTACCCACATTATTCCACTCTTATCAAAGATGCTGTCTGGCATCACAGAAATGTGGTGTTTACCCTGGAGATTCAGAAGATATTTAACATGGACCCAGCACACTGAGTACCCTCCCCTGATTTGATATTCAGTGTGAAGTCTACGTGGAACAATCTGGGTCTGAAGTTCTCATGGTGCTGAAATAGTATGATGCAATATTCTACATTCATTTGAAGTGTACAATTTTCCCAAGTTTTAATGGTAAGATTTCTATGGAGCTGGACACTGCTATGGTCCATCTGATCTCTGTAATGAAGTGTGGACATGTAAGCCATTATCTTTTAAGGCATGGAAGTCTCAACCAAATCATGGTAGGTGTTTGGATAGCACACCAAAAAAAGTGTGATTACAACACCAGGACTATTAAGTGTCAGTAGCATCATTAATCATAACGAGATCTACAACCGAAGTATATTTAGAAGCTAGCATTTCAAGTTTATCCTTTGCAAATGTAGAAGAGTGCTTACATTTGTACTTCATAGTGAACATTAAAATGACTTAAAACATTGTCTTGACTGAGAGCTCTGAGAGTCAGATCCAGGGTCTGCAGGTTTTGCAGTGTTTGGACCCAACCTGGCTGTCTCAATCTGCATTTGATAGAGCTCCAGCCTTTGCTTACAGTGTGTTGATTTCTATGAGCCATTCCCTTTGCATCACTTTCAGTCTGCCTTTTTATTCTACAGAGAACATCGCTCCTCATCAAAGTACTCCTTATTTCCTTTATAAGGGTACTGATTTATTTATAGTTATATACAATGGCATTAAAGCTAAAAATTTCCACTGGAATGGAACAAAAGTGACATCTCTTTAGGGAAATAGAAAAGACAAAGAGAAAAACCCTTCTGTGACTCTCTCAGTACATACAAATAATTAAAATATTCAGGTTATGGTGTGCAATGAGCACTTAAAGTCTAACACATATGAACTTCATAAGATCACAGTTATTCTGAATTATCCTATGTAATTCTCATTATGCTGTTATTGAAAGATTTATTACAGATTATTAGCTTGACTATGATTTTTAATTATATAAATTCTTTATACAATTAAATTTACATTACTCATACCCATTTAATCAATATTGATTTACTGGAAAAATAGTGACTTCAGATTTGTGGCTGAAATAAATGTCAATATACTTCAATCTATACCCAACTTTTTTTCTGGGTCATCTAGTTCAGGTATGTGAAAGCCTGAACAGAGGAACTTGTTTTTCTAGTTAATTGCCACTGGGTATAATGACAGCTGGCATCTTGAAATACTACCTTTCAGATGAGATTGAAAACAAAATGAAAAATGAACAATAAAGATTTTGCAGTACTTCTAAAAATAAAGCCAACAAACATCAAGTGAAAGGATAATCCTGTGTCGTCCCCCCTCCCCGTGCCCCAGGGAACACTCATGCTCATGTCTTAAAGCATATCAAGGCATGTAAACTATTGCTGTGTATATATTGTCAATTTAACATACACATTGCCTTCCAAAATGATAAAGAAAACCCTGCAGTAAAAACATGAACAAAAGCTATTTTACGATGTTACAAGGTTTCAGCCATTTTCTAGCAATTACCATACAACAGTGTGAGACTTATTCCATTACACTGGTGATAAAGGAGTATATTAAAGTAAAAGCGCTTGCAGTCTTCATCTGTGCTTTTACTCATAGATTAACTCCCATGCAGTTGTGTTGAGTAAGGCTTCAGTGAAAATCACAAAAATGTTTGCAATGTCAGATATGCCATATAGGGTTTGAAAAAGTATTCTATATGAAGCTTCCTATGTAATAATGTCTAGGGAAAAAAAAAAAAAAAAAAAAAAAAAAGCATTGAAATTTTGTATGGAAACAATAACCTTTAAAATATTCACCTACTTATCTAAACATTGACAGACTCTTTAATACTTGCTGACGTCTAGGCTTGAGCCCAATGAAATCCTAATGGCAAAGGATTAGCAACAGTTGAGGTCAAAGTTAAACCTCTTTATGTTATATGGTGACTGTGAAACCTGGAATAGTGGAACTTTGAAAATATTTCCTGTTTAGACATGAGAAGTAAATTGCTGCTGCTGGAAGCCAGCCAATCTTCTTTTGTTTTCTTTTATTCTTATGGTCCTACTCCCCCAACTAAAAAAGACTTAGCAGCATTTTATAGATAAACTCTCTGAGGTTAAATATCGTTTACCAAAACAAGGTGGTTTCATTTTAAAATTATTATTCTACATATATATTAGATCAATACATACAGATTCAGATTTTTTTTTTTTTTAAAGAACTACTTAAGAACTTGACTCCAGCAAGGACATTGTCAATCCTGAAAATACTTGTGTTTAAATACATATGCATAAACTAATATATTTAGAAACAAAATCCATTTATATTGTCCAAACTAAATCTTGATTTAAGGAGGACCACAAACTACTTAGAAGAAACTGAGGACATGCACCCCTCCCATCACATCTTTCCATCCAGTCCTAGAAGAGAAGGCAGCTCCCCCTTCAACAGGCAAGGCTGCTGCTGAAAAGGATGTCTAACCATATCTGCTGGCCACAGTGGAAAAAAGCTTCTCACTGGCCCTGGATTTTCTTTGAATCAACCTGAAAAACATTTACACCAACTTAGAAGATACCCCTGTCTACCTAAAAATCAGGCAAATTCTTACAGAATGCATACTTCCTAATGTACTTAGGCTACATGAAAGGAAATGGAGGAGTTTTTCATCCCTGAAGTAGTGACTCTAATATTTTTACCTGTAATGAGATTTCATACCATATAACAAATTATTTTTCTTGCAGTAGATAACAACACTTCCTTGGACATGGCTTGGGATTTGCTTTCCAAATAATTTGTTAGCAAACATATTTTTCTGCTAATTGTCTTCTGTGACATATTTCAACATTCTGGACTTCATAAAATCATTACTGTTAGGTTAATGAAAGAGAATGACTCTGTCCTGGAGAATACACTGTATTTTAGAAGAATGATCTAATTTAGATATTTTAATGAGCACATTAGGCAGTGTGCTTGAGCATTCCAATATGAACATTTCTGTGCTTACTCTCTAAATCCAATCAGGTACCAGTGTACAATGCATACCAGTAACACACTTTGGACACTATAAAGACCACATATTCAAATGATGTAAAATCACTATATATTTATTTACTTCAAAAGGACCACGATGAAAGATATTCAGTAATGATCAGCCTTGATTTTGCAAAGCCATGTGTAGCAACTAACAGCATTGTAAGTTCTCTTCCAAAAGAAATTCTATGCAAATATATGTCATAATTCACTGATTTTCACATCTCCATATCCTATTGATAGATTGAAAATATGTCATTGCAATCTGACAAACTACTTCTTAGAAAAAGCCATGTGCTTTAACATGGTTGGAATATATATTTTAATGGTGTCAGAAAAACTACTCAAAGAAGTTACTTAATAATACCTTGATAAATATTGCTAGCTATAGTTTTCTCTTGGTTAGCAGAGTTATATTAATGTAACAGCACCATCACAACTAAAGCAGAATGTGGAGGGACTTGTAGTTTAAAGCATGAGAAAATTTAATATGAAATAATTATCTAATAGCTTTCATGGTATAATTACAAATTTCTACAGTAATTGTTTGATTACTGTTTTGCATATGCCAGAAAGAGCCACATTTCCTAGGACACATTTCTAAAAATTACTTATTACTACTATTATTAATTTATTTTCTGTCTTGCATAGTTGTATAAAAACTTGCAACAGCAACAAAATCATAGCTCTTAACTGGTACATAGGTTAGTAACTTTCACTGTTGCCAAGACAGCAAAATGGATATATGTATTCACACTCATTTGGATGAAGAGAACTTCTATTTGCTCTGTACCTCAAAATAATAAAAACGTATCTGAAAAAAAATTATATTGTGACTATTGCTGAACCATTAAAATAGACTGTATTTATTGTCATTCAAACACATTTTTTGAAAATAATTTTCTAGCTCTACTACAGTCTATTTAGGTTGTGTCTCATCCTTTTGTGGCTGAGGAAAAGGTAAGCCAAGCTTTATTTTTAAACTCTGAAAACACCAGCTGAATGGCCAGTACTATCGAACCTGTGGAATTCCTGGTAATCCAGAGGCAGATGAAAATTGGATGCTCAGAAAAGGTTTGGGCAAATCCAAAAAAGGCTAAGACTGAACTATCTAGTATGTATCCAATAAAAGCATACAGCAGTAGTGCTTGAAAAGGGGAAATATGTGGGAAGAAAAAAACCTAGAAAGAATAGCTCTATTTTTTTCAGAATTTCTCTAGAAAGCAAGTCGATATTTGTACATCACAGAAAATGAAACAATATTTCCTAGAGTAGGCAAAATGCCACTCTAACAGATGGCAGAAGTGCAGGCATGCAAGAGAACAAGCTTATGAATTGATGCATGGGCATGTTTTCTGTCCAGGAGTGTTGAAACAGCAGCTTTTGGAGAATTATTTAAACTCCTGTATTTACAGAACTATGTCATTACCAGACTAGCTTCAAGCTTGCTTAAAATGGGTAGGGATTTTATTTCTTGAAATATATTTTTATTTTTAGAGATTCTGATAATTGCTTGAAGATTTCTCTCACTA
>JANHGN010008794.1:0-12561 GCA_024605025.1 Megaceryle maxima | reverse complement strand
AAAATAAAAATAATAAAAATAATATGTTTCTAAACCTTAGAATACTGTTTTCATGGGACACTAATCCCTGTGCATGTAGAATACCTTTTCTCTCAGAGCAACTCCAAACCTCATCTCTTAGTAACCAGGTTCACTGCTAAACGTCTGATCTGTACACCATGGTCTTGTCTTTACTCCTAGAGTTTCAGCTTCAGGCTTCTCCAACATGACATCCTTGGCGTCTCTTGAGCTCACTCAGCCTACCATCAACATCCAAAATCCACTTCCTGTATCAGCCTGTACAAGTCATTGTACATGGCTGTGCACATGAATCTCTGAAAAACATGTGTCACCAAAACACATTCCTCCCTAGCCCCTGTGTTGCCTAGATATGATAAGATATCATGATGGTGCATCCTGAGGCACTTTCTACCTACTTCATTTGTGCACTGGCTGATATTCCTGCCTGGAACACAACAACAACAACAACAAAGTAAATTGTGCCTGGTTTCTGCCTTTATTCAGTTACACAGCAACAGCTGCAGAGAAGCAGAAAGGTGCAGTCATGACTGCTTCTTGGTTTTGATAACACTGTCTGTCCCAGTTCATGGTGCTCTGCTTCACAAATAGAACTATCTATTTTTTACCTATTAAAACCCTGTATAAATACTGCAGTTCCTAATCCTCATGATTGTGGAAAGAAAAAAAACACTGAATCCTCAGAAGTTAAGCCTAACTCTTCCTGAAGTTTTGCAAGTTCTGGGAGGCACTGTCAGGGAGTACTTAGCCCAAACCCATTTACAGGGAGCCTGATGCATGATTATTAAGTGCTTCACCTCAAAAACATGAGTTGCAAAGTCCTACCTAGTACTAGTGCTCTGAAATGTCATAGAACCATAGAATGTTAGGGTTTGGAAGGGACCTCTAGAGATCACTGAGTCTAACCCTCTTGTCTTATGTTAGCTGGTCAGAAAGCGAACTGTATTTTTGAACCCCTTGCAGTTTTTTTTGGCAGACAGACTCTCTTATTTTTGCCAGTCTTTCTTATACTCCTATAGGAACAGAAGAGACCAGCTTTATAGATAATTGGATCATGATAGAACTAACACAGAGAAGACATGGTCTGTCAGAAAGAATGTGTGATATTTCCATGCCTTAGCAGTAATTTGAATTATAGATTCAGACAAAGCAGCCTGTTGTCTCTGGTTTAGAATTTTATTTGCATAGAAGAGGCAACTTTCAGGAATGAAGTATGCATATAAAATAGAAAGCAGACGGAGGAAAACAGGAGGTTGATCAAGATGCAAGTGAATATATATGTCAGTTCCACACTGCTTTGCCTTAATATATGTTTGCCATGGAACATTAGGCCTTTGAAATACATTGGCATGCTGCAATTATCAGCTCACTAAGATGCTCCAGCTGTGTAGGAGGCACATTTGCTCCCCTCTGGCCGCAGCCTGCCCTTCGGCCCATGCTAGGACCTTCTGGAGATGGGCTCTTTTGCAAGTTTAGCACACACACCACAGACAGCAGGTAAGTCTGATGATTGTTTCACAAACATAAATGTTGTTATTCCCACTTCTGTCACAATTTAGGAAATTATCTGGGGTTTTATTTAATATCCGTGAAATCCTCTCTCCCTTAAGGGAAAATGGGAGAGCAGCAGCAGAACCAGACCAGATTTTTTGGCTCTTGTTACAGCCTTTTTCTGCCTGCAGTCAGCAAAAGAAATAGCTAGGAGCCCTCCATGTGGGCAGTGCAAAGGCTGTCATTTTGAATTCTCACGGGTGCACAACTCAAAATGGTCAGCAAAATGCAGGTCTTCCCCATGGCTATTCTCTCCCACCACTCCCCACCACTGAATATAGATTTTTGACATCCTGCCTAATGATGATGTCTTTCTGGCCAGGAGAGAAATTGGTCATATCCTTGTGCATACCAAGGAACCTTAGAAAGGGGCCTTGACATAACTAGTGGGGATCTTTGCAGGGTCACAGAGGAGAAGTAAATCCATCAGAGATGCTAAATCCTGCCACATCCACTATTATTTCAGGCTCTCCATATTCAGAAAAGGGCAGCAGCATAATTGTATAAGGAGACACAGACTCCTTGGAAGAGGAATTCAGAAGAAGGCTCCTCAGGGAACTCCTTAGAAGAAGACCTCATTGTTGCTTCTTCCTCTACTACCATGCTAGTTGCTTCAGCACAGCTGGTTCTCACAGTGGTTATCTGGGAAAATCCAGCAAGCCAGCCCCAGTGAGCTGACCCACTAAAGGCAAACCTTGGTATCACAGTAAACCATGATCCTTCAATCTCTCCTGGCTCAATACATAGAGAAGCAAATACATATCAGGTTCATGGCTCATTCCTTGCTCCATGCAACTGCCAAGGAAGATGTCTCTCACAATCATTCATTGTCTAAATCATGGCTGCACAGCAGAACATCCTTTGAAAGAATCACACAAATCTTCACCTCAGACAGATATTAAGTTTGTTTAAGACAGCTAGAAGAGGAGAAAGAACCTTGCAGTCTGTGGGGTATGCTTCACTTGGGAAGAGTTACATTCCACAGGCACAGTGCATTCACCTTCCTCCACAAAACAGGCTCCAGTATAAAGTATCAGACTATTTGTGTTCAGATTTCCCCGGAAACAATGCATTCCCAAATAAATTGGATACTGCATTACATCTCTCTTCCACTGGGGACGAGGGGGAGACAATAAATTTAGAAACAAGCCAAGAGTGACCCAGAAGACAAATGAAAATTACATCAGAGTGAGAGCAAGGAAGGCTCGTAACAAAAGCACATCCCATTGAAGCCACCTTCACATATATACTTTTCCCTCTAGCTGCAGCCATTTTGCAGAGTTTTATTAAAATAGCATCTCTGCAGAAGAATTACTCAAAAGAGAAGTAATAGATTTTTCAGAACCAATGAAAACAAGCCCCCGACAAGAGCAGTTTTCCTTCCCAAACATGAGTTCTTTAATTCCTTTCTCATCTTCATCCATTGCACCGATAAGATACAGCAAGCCAGAGGAGAGGTCTGTGACTGTGCTGACAACTCTTTTGGGAATGCACTGACCAGACAACAAACTAGTTAACTGAAGATACTGCTGCTAATGCCTTGCAACCCTGAACCAGGAGGCAACAAATATTCTTTTTGACATGGGTAATGGGGCCATGCTGAAAAAGCACTTCACTGACAATTTTCTGTTGTTGGCTTTGGGCAGCATTTCAGCAACATGAACAGGAGGAGATGTGGGAGGAGGTGTGGTCTCTGTGGGCAGCTTGCTGTCTGTGGGAATAAAGCAGAGCAGATGCAACCCTTGCATGCAGCTGATCATATTTCCTGGCACAAATATCCGGGGATATTTGAATTGCAAATTTATGGCTCTTCATAGTTCTTTTCTTAGGGTTTTTTTTTTCTAATTGAAGTGTTAATTCTAGGGAGGTTTGTTGGGTTGTTTTGGTTTGGGTTTTTTGCTGGTTTTTGTATAAACTATATAACAGGCAGGAATGAGATACAATTATACTAGAGAAAAAATTGGGAATACTACTTCTACTGCAAATCATCAGTGAAAATTACAGTTAGTACCCTATAGGGTAAGTTCTGCACATTTTCTTGCTCTACAAAGCTGTGCATGAAGGAACTGTACCTGGTTTCTTCAATGATGAAGTGTTCTACCAGGTGTTAATAGTTATGGCCTTGGCTTTCCGTAAGCTAAATGACTTCAAGACTTCTAGGAGCAATAAGAGGATCTCAGCAAAAGTGAAAGTGGACCTAATTCATTGTCTCTCAGTCTTTATGGGCTTGCCCTCAGGAAACAAACAAACAAAAAATTGTTTTCTTTGGGAATCAGCACTTTCTGACATCTGGTTGCCAGACATCAGGAGTAACTGCCCTTTTCAATGTCAAAGCAAAATCCTAAGCTCTACAATGACTGCATCAATAAACCTGTACCCTTGGAAGTTGGGTGCAATCCTGTATACTACATGAACTCTAAGAGACAGCTCAACAAGCCAACACAGAAGCCTGCTTTACTACCTTCACAGATAAAAAACATTATCACTTCCAGTGGTGCATATGGTCAGAGTTCTACTGCTTTGAGTTTTCCTTCCCAAAATTGTCTGTCCAAAATTGTCTAAATAGCATTTAACATTTGCCAGCTGGAGTTTCAGGGTAATTTTCTGGGAACATATACTCAGATATGTAGGGAGAAAGGAACTCCTGCTGAAGGCTGCAGCTGTGTTGTAGTGGGCTTAGGTAACACTACTACTTTGTGCCGCCCTCACACTCTTCATGAGTGTGACAGGCAAAAATATAAAATATACCATCTGTTTCTTATCCACCAAATTTAACAGTTAAGGTGATCTACAGATGATCTAAGACCATTTCTAGTCCATTAGGGACCAATAAAGGATGGAACAGGCTGAGCCTACACTCCTTAGCAGGTCTATGGGAGCACTTTGAATATCTTCCACACCATTTCTTGGGAGTGTGAATAGAGTGACCCCTGAACGGACCTCCAATGTTTGACATGCTTGTGCTACATGTACAGCCTGGGGCATGGAATGAATTTGGGAATGGAGAAGATCCAACAAGAGGAAAGTGGTAAGGCAGTTCAGAGTTTCATTTTGTGTTGTCTAGAATTGCTTGACTTTAACTTTCCCTGGAGTTGAAAGCAGACTTCTTTTGCTCAGAAGCCTGGAATCAGAGAGGACCCATGGGCTTCCTGTTGACAAGGAACACACCTATCTGAAGAATGTACTAAAAATATCCCAAGCAAAAACGCTTCTGACAAGAGCAACAAGTTTAAATATATAGAGAGGAAGAGAGATAAATAAGCCCCCCATAGAGCAGCTAGCTATGGTTCAAGCTGAATAACAGAAGCATCAAAACTGAACTCTAAATTTCACGTTAATGCTCAATGCAACCCCATTACCATCAACATATTTGTTGTTCTGCTAAATTGAGATATTGCATCTTTTAAAGGAAATCTCTCTTCACTGGAGTTTCTGGAATTCTGCAAGATCTCCTTCTAAAAGGTAGTTCATTCAAACATCCTTTGGAAAAAGATTAAGGGATCAGAGAGCAAAACCATCACAACCTCAATAACGTTATAACTAAATCCCCTTACCCTAAATAACAAGCTTTCTACACTAAGCCTGGCTTGTTTGACTTCTGCACCTGAAAGTCAGAGTCTTGAGCTACTTTAAATCTTGTAAGGAAAAGGAAGAATACTATTCTTATATTTCCCTTTATTTAAAGCCTCCAGACAATCTCTGGCACAGAACTGCACCATGACTCCAGCTTCAGATGATTTAACCAGGCAACTTCCCTGCAGTTCTCTGGCTGACAGTACTTACTTCAGGCTAAAGATAAATGCTTCATTGGGGTAGATGAAGGGGCAGAAGAGAAGGAAAGAAAGAAAACAGATAATTTTTCCACATGTGCTTAATTCTCCCTGCTTCATTTCTGGGTCTTCCTCTCTGCTATCTCCTTTCCTGTGTCGTCAACATCTGCAGGAAGCAGGAGATAAGCTGCTGTGGGAACACATAAACCTAGTTTTCACTCTTTTCCACTGAAAAAAATCCTGTCTCCAAACCTGAATTAATGAATCTGCTTCATTCATTATAGCACATAAGAGGGTTGACACCTGTTACATGCAGAGCTGTAATAAGCACTATTCTTGAACAGGAATGGCAGGATTGTAGAAGTACAATATGTAACAGTGGTAACATTTCTCATATCTGTTATTTATGGACCATGAAGAATATCAGTTCCTGCCTTCATCAAAATAAGCACTCTGAGTTGAGGTGAAGCTAAGTAAGCAATAGCAGTGTCAGAACAAATCAAATTCTGTTACTTGACTGTGTAAAAGTTACCAGCCCAACTCATCCATTTTAACTTGAGGAGATTTGACTGGTTACAACAGTTAATCCTCACTTGCTGTGACATAAGTGATAATGATCCCTGGAGTTTCCATAGAAGCTGGTGATTTCAATTCTGCCCATTTTTTTAGTACATAGTTGGCACACTCCCAGTTGCATTATATCCCAGTCTTTTTATTCCACTTAAGATGCCTCTGACAACCTAAAACAGCTCTGAATTGCACAGATATGCATTTATTTACTAAGAACATAATTTCATTATTAAACACCTAAGATAAGGAAATAATAAAATATCCTCATGTAAAAACATTCCTCTAAGATAGTGCAAACCTATTTTAAATTAGATTAATAAAGTTGATAAAATGTTAATTATTAAATAAATATAACTTGTGGAAGATAGACAATAACTAACTAAGGATCACTAGCTTAGCCTTACCTTTGGCCTGGCCTCATATGTGTATTCTGCATATCCCTGACATGATGTCCTGTGACAAGACACAACACAAAATAAAAGCCACATTGTACCAGGCTTGGCTTTCATACCCCAGGCTGAGTTTTCAAAGCTGTCATGAAGTGTATATATGTGTGTGTGTAAAATTATAATATTCTATATAGAAAAATATATGCATGTTTGTTTAAATAAATAACACAATGAGTACAGAAAAATGTGGAAGAACAGCCTGGCTTTTATATGATCAAAGGCAATGGTACCCTTGAAAACTAAATCACTTGCTTTGGTATTTTCAAAACTGAATACCTTTACCTCCCCATGATATTTCCCCGACATGAAGTGGCAATGGCATTGGTTCCTGTCACACAAATAGATTCACATGTTTAATTAACACTGGAAAGTTTGTGAAGCATGAGGACTAATTATAAATGCAGCACAAATCACTCACACCCACACCTTCCCACTGTCTTTCCGACCAGCTGGACGGCACATTCCAGCAGAAACTGTTTTTGAAGCTGACACAAATCTGACACTTGCCAAAACACAGTAGTAAAACTGCTTGTTCATCATGATATCTCTCCTACAGACCTTCTCAGCCCACTCACTTTTAGGATTTCTCAAGGTTTGAAGAGAAGAAAGAGGTCCATGACCCAGTGGAATCAATATGTTGACTGGAGACTACCGCAACATACATCCCATGAGTACATCCATGCTGCTCTACACAGAGCAAATCCTATGCAGGTGGGAAACTTGAAGACAGTTAAGCACCCCATTCCTGATGCTTACAGTTAGCTCCACCAATTTTCTATAGGTTTTGTTTTTTTTTTTTTTTTACTTTTTTATAATATGTCTTCCATATTCTTCCATAGAATCTCAGATTCCTCAGTGATCAAAAGTTTTTGGATTTAGGGAGTGTAATTTCACCTTTTTTTTTCTTAAACTTTTCTTCCTTCAGTATAAGAACTGGGGAGGTATTTGTGGACCTCGAGACACTTCTGTTTTCCTGATGCCTAAGCAGAAGTTAGTCACAACAGGGACCCCCAAACACCAAGAGAGCAAAGCCCATAAACAGTTGTACAGCATATGAAACCCTTAAATGTAAAGAGAAGAGCTGTGAACATCTGGCATCACAGGCAGCACTCTGAATACTCTGAATTTATATTGCTTTATGTGCAGAGCAGCGATTGCTTAACATCCTCCACAGCCTCCTGCCAAGTAAACACCCAAGAGCAGTAAAGCACATTTGTTGGACCTTTCCAGGCTGACATTTGCCCTGCAAAGGAGCATTGTTATAAGCAGCTTTTCATCCAGTGACCCTTTTTCCCCAGCTCACTGGTGGGGTCATTTTACTCTTCTGGTAAAAAGTACCTCTGGAGCCTGCTTTAGGAATGGGGAGAAGCTGTAGAGGGGATTTAAACAACTGTTCCACTTTGAAGGGTCTCTTCCTGCTGCCAGAAGAGGAGAGGTGTTACGGGGTCCCCCAGCACCCTTCCCCAGCTTCCAGTCCCTGGTGCAATATGGGGGGCTCTGAAGTCATGCCCAATAACACGGCAGGGGAGCACCCACCACGGAGGTGTCTGCCATTGCACAGCTGTCCTTCAGCTACACCAAGCAAGCACATGTGCAAGCTGGGCATTCAATCCAGCTGCCTTTCAACTGCCTTCTGTGACAGCCACACATTCTGCCTGTGAAGAAAATAATGCAAACAAGTCTGAGAAAGAACACAACAATTATTTTTATATATATATGTAATATTCATTTAATTATAACCAGCACTTTGTTAAATTGCCTGAATCCAAAAAGGGAAGAGAGGAAAGCATCAGTGGATGTTGTGGGATTTTTGTCATCTTTATATATTTATCTATGTATTTGAAATATTGACTAAAATTTGAAATCTCTCATTCATTTTGCCAGGAGCTGAACTTATTTTGTATTTGACATACATACATTTGCCGTTGTTTCCATCCCTTACTTTGGGAGGCCTGTAAATAGGTGGTTCAAGAATATTTTTTTCTTTTGTTGTTGTTTATGCTGCATGTAAATTAGTACAGTATCAGCATATTTCTTTGATGTTTCACACCTATGTAAACACCACAAGATGACAATGCAAGACAAAATCTAATACCCAAAACCTCTGTGGTATATAAGCATTTCACTTACATGGATTTCTTCAGAAAAACAGATCATGAATACTTTGGGAGATTGGTTCTTATGGTGCAGATTTGAATTATAATTTATCGGACCTGGCTAGTACAGCAGAATAATGCTAAAAAGTGGATCAAACAAGTAAAAGTCTATTTAAAATATATAATATGCAAGTTATAAATAATATTTGTTGATGTTTATGAGGAAGTGTCAGATATCCCAGTAAAAATGTTATTTCAATTTGAATGAGAACCAGAATTGATATACAAGAAAACGCAACTAGGCTAATATTAGAAATTCTGTCTTCATATTTGTCTAGAAATTTTGGCAAACTCTTGATGGGAGAAACTTGAAAAAAAAAGATTTCCGCCTTTGAGAATAAGACTCTTGTAACAATATGACCCCTTCTGTTTCTAAGATTAAGGCTGCACTTTCACTGAAACACCTCTGGAGAATTTGCAGGTGTAAAGCACAGGGGGGAAAAAACCTTTCTTGCCTTCCTTGGAACAGATCTTTGGCAAGAAAGCATCTTTCTTTCATACTGTTGACTGCCAAATTCACTCCAGGCTTCTTCTGGGAACTGAATGGATTCTGGACCTATCACCCCAAAACACTGCCTCATTCTCCACCGTACTTCCTATCCTCGAAAGACATCAGCACTAAGACACCTGCTTCATAAAGGCTGTTAGTTACCATCTCAACATAATCTGCCTTTATCATCATGCAGTTGGGGTATTCAGGCTCTGCCAGACAGCAGCATCAAAGCCCTAGTGACAATAGAACTTTAAAACTGAAAAGTTACCCCTCTTGCAGAGCTCACACTCATTTTGGGAGACTTTGAGCCTCATGACTTAATTTAAAGGTGTGCAGTGTCCAGGGACTTGGTAGTGAAAGACATTCAGTAGTGAAAACCAGCAAACCCTTAGTTTAAACCCTTCTGTAGTGCTAGTGCCAGACCAGTGTTGTGATCCAGTGGGTGTTTCACAACCAGGCAGATGTACATTGGCACTCCCAATGCACAAGCCAATGCTCAAAATGAAGAACAGAAGTGACAATGTTTAGTTTTCTTGCTGTGCAGGATGCCACATCAGAGCAGGCAGTTGTTGCCTACAATCTACACAGCTGTGCCCCACATCTAAAAAGAACAAAAACTAAGTAATCCAGCTTTTTTTTTGCCTGTTGTTTAAAAGGGTCTGTGTGATTTAGAGTGAGGATGACACTGTCTGTGTGCCAGGCTATCTCCTCTGTCATGGGATCATGAAGATGCAGCTTCTCTGCAGGGAGAAGTACGGATGGCAATGTATTATTGAAGAAAAGCATAGTGCTTTGGCTCAGATGTTGATTCCTATTACAAGGCAATGCTGTGACAATGTTCTGGTAATACAAAGCATTTTGGCAGTAGTTTGCTTCATTGCCCTTTTTAATAAAATAGGGGGAAAAATAGTAATGATAACTCTGCTTACTGAATTATCTCAGGTGACAGTCCTGTTTCTTATATCCAAACCACAGAAGACTCCTCTTGACCACCAGACCTTGCACCTGCTCCTACTTTGTGATGACTTCTGTTCCCTGAAAGACAATCTGATCTGCATTGCAGATGATCCTTTAATCCTCAGGTCTTACTGGAGTTTACAGCTGGCTTGACAGAGTCATGGCTGTTCAGCATAATTTGAGGCTGTGAACACACATCATCTCCTGGCTACATATATACCTACAGGTTACTGTCCCTCTGCCACCTCTGCTCTCTGTCACTGCCTTCTTGGAGTCTGCTATCTGAGGTATTGAGTTAGCACTTTCCATTTTAAACAAAATCAACAAGAATCTACTGATAACTCTCTTTTACTGAACTGTAAGAGCAGAGAGGGTCTCTGCAAGTGGCAGTGTCATGAGAGCTGGGGGGAAAGCCACCTCCTGCAGAGGGATGCATGCAACAGCCCAGGAGAGGTGGGCTCTGTTTCCCACCAGCACTTTCTGATCAGGAAGGTCTGTGTCCCTTTTGCTGTCTGTCTTGATGGCCAGAAAAGCCATCCTGTTCAACAAACACAGCATTTACTACAACTGAGGCGCAAAGTCAGACAAGAATAGAGAAGCCAAATTCAAATGTATGTATGTGATTACTACATGATATACAACAGCACTTCCTCCCTTTCATTATATAGTACCATGTTATGACATTGCACGAGAGTTTGGTGTTAGCTCCCACTGAGGTCAATACAAAGCCTGTGATGCTCAGGCAACAGAGCTTCTGCCCAGTTTATGCTAATACAAATCTAATCCTCATCTAAAGCATGCCACTTACGATTCCCCCTCAAATTAAATCCTTAGAAAGTGACAGATCAAATACACTCTAAAGAAAAACACGAGATTATGTATTAGCAGTTGATTTCATCACCTACTCATGTTGCCTCAAACAAAGTCATTAAATCATTAGTTAAACTGAATTAGCTCACAGTAGCTACCCCTGGTCCAAAGCTTCTTTAAAAATCAGGGCACACATAGCCAAATGCAACAGTCCATAATCAATCAGCTGTCTCTCTAAAAAGAGAAAGTACAACTTTGACTCTCCTCACAGTTTTATGATCTTGTCTTTCCATTGAAACTGAGATGAGGATAGGGCAACAAAAAAGCTTGCCATGTCAGTATTTTGGTTCTGCTTCTCTTTGTTACATACTAGCACTGTTTTGCAGCTAGTCTTCCACTCCCCTACATTCTTTATCCAGTAGTCAGATATTTAGGCACGTAAATTATTTCCTTCCCAGTCCTGAGAGAAGTATAGAAAAACTTATGCTTTTAGAAAAATCCTGCATATGAATGAATTCCACGTTCTAACTACCTGGTTCTGTTGTTCGTGGTCAAATATACAAGAAAAATCATCACTGAGATTTTTCATAGGTCACTTAGCAACCAAGTACTCACCAGAGAATCAATTTCCATTTTGCACCAAAGATCAGGTGTTAGAGAAGGAACACGGAGAAAAAGGCCCTTTCAAAACTGGGGCAGTTTGGATTAAAATTGTTGGAGTGTGTTCCTGAGGTGAAAGAGGGAAAAAGGTATTTTTCCTACATCTTCTCTTCTTAAACTTAGATTAGATTCTGAAATGAGCCCCATCAGGAAGAATAAAATGCACATCTGAGAGAGAGAGAGGTTTCTATACTAACATGGGATTTCTGTTGGTTATGATGGCTGAGGAGTTTGGCTTAGATTTTTTTCTGGGAGAACCATCATCTTTTCTTAATCTTGGTATTTCTGGCTCACAAGTGCAGCTTCTGCCTGGAGAAAATAACATATTAAAAAAAAACATAGAAGCAGATTTTTTTAATAACATGGATAGTAATGATAAAGAAATGAGAAACATTGCAAGTAGGGGGCACATTCAGAAGGCAAGAGGTCCCTCAGAGGAGCTCCTGTGGGCTCCAGGAGATACAGGGCTTCTTCATCAATCCCTGACTCTCTGCACTTTTGGGGTAGTAGTTCAGTAATCTTTCTCCCCACTGAAATCTCTGCATTAGGAATTCACACAATAACAAGTGAAGTGTGTGAGTGCACTTCCCTGGAGAGGGGTGAAGTATCAGAGGTTACTCAATCACGCTGAAAAGTTATTTAAAAATGCTGGACACTTACGCTTTCTGAATTGCCTTCAGATGGTTACAGTGAGTCAGCTCTCACACTAGCTCTTTGTGAAACCCTGGACAAATCAAATACCAGCTCTGAAAAAAAAAAAAAAGAGATATTTACTTCATAGTGACCTTTTAACTCACCTGATCCTTGCCAGAAAGCTGATGTGTATACTCTGATTCAAATGCCCATCAACATTTTTGAAGATCCACGTATCTCTTACTCTGCATTGTTAAATGGTAAGGTGACTGCTTGTCATGATTTAGGGTCAGGGCAGCCCCTTAGACCTATAATAGACACCCTCTGTTAACCCCCCTCCCTCCCCAAAGGGGAAGAGAAAGGGAATAAGGGAGAGAGACAGTGATTAGAAAAGGAAACTAGAACAGCTTTAATAATAATAGAATATGTACAAATCTATACAAAACCAGTATCAAACCCAACCCCCCTGATGGTAATTACATCACTGTCACCAC